>VOQZ01000142.1:0-31565 GCA_008079305.1 Phytophthora palmivora | reverse complement strand
AGGATTGATCAACTGTAATCAGCCGAATCGCCAACGACGATTAGCCGCGTATGCAGTCCTGAAAGAGAAGTTCAAATCAATCCAGTTGGTACACGTCAAGCGTGATTATAACCAGGCAGCGGATTACCTCACGTCCAAGACCCTAGCACTAGGCGAAGCCTGGACCGTAAGTGACCCAGCCGAGTTGATGCACCTGGAACAAGTCTCGATGATACCGGAAAGGATAATGAAACCAGTCGAGATTTCTCGGAAGAAAAACAACTGAGGGTCCTCGTAGAGGAGCCCCTGCTGAAGTCGTGAATGATGCGCACCCAGGAGCAGATCCGCACCGTTACCGGCACCCGTGAGGGTTATGGCTGCGATAACACGTAGTCAACACCGACAGGAGTCTGATCAACAGGAGCCTATGGGACCCGTCGAGTATCAAGCGGAACAATGGAGACGTATCAAAGCTCAGCAAGACGGAGACAGTCATCTGATGAACCTTAAGAAGTTCTTGAGAGGTGACTTAGAAGACTTCTCTCATCCTCAGATCCGCCGATCTCGAAGGAGGCAGAATTGTTTGTACTGGACGTCCGAGGCGTATTATACCGCCTGAGGCGATCCGCCCGAGGAAGACCAAGGAGTCACACGGATGAGTTGAGGCTGGTAGTACCCCAATCTCTCCGCTCCGACATGCTCCATTACGCCCATGAGGATTTTCAAGGGGGACACCAAGGTATCACGCGTACCCACCAGAAGCTCTGCTCCGATTTTTATTGGCAGGGATGTATGCCGATGTTGAAGCTTACGTGAAAGAGTGCACTGATTGTGCTAGTGGCAAAGGTCGGCCGCCCAACCAGGGTCCCTCCCCAGGAAACATCGAGCCGACAAGACCGTTCGAAGTCGTATCCATGGATTTCGTCACACATCTTCCAGAGTCCGAACGAGGAAATACATTTCTATTCCTTTTTCAAGACATGTTCTCGGATATGTCATGTGTAAGCCGATGGTTCAACGACTGCTCAGGATGTCGCTGAGGCATACGAAGAACGCGTCTTCAGAGGTTCGGTGCAAGCTCTATGATTCGCCACGATCAGGATCCCAGATTCATGAGCGAGGTTTTCAAGTGTTTTCGAGACTTGCTTGGGAGCAAACAACGCGCTACTTTGGGATACCGGCCACAAGCCAACGGCCAACAGGAGCGCTCAGTCCAGACGGTTATACGAAGTGTCCGGGCGTACGTCGCAGAAGCAGACCAATCAGATTGGGATGACCATGCGGAACGCTTGATGTTCGCGTTGAATACTTCTTTCGATGCGACTCGTTTGGATACGCCTTTCTATTTAGTCCACGGCTGGGACGCTCGAAGTACGATCTAGCTATGCTGGGACCCAAACCATCCAGCGTTCCAGAGCGAACGGCGTACGAGTGGCGTAGGAAGATTCAACGAGATTACGGATATGCCACAAGCCTGTGCGAAGATCTGCACGGAAAGCCAAACGAGAGAGAGCCGCAATTCAGACTCAGAAGTGGAAAGAACTATCCGAACGAGTTAAAGCAGGTTACGCCGTCGGAGACGCTGTGTGGCTATATATTCCGAAAGTCCAGCCAGGGCTAAGCCGCAAATTGGCACATCTTTGGCATGGTCCGTTCAGGATCGTCAAGGTGCGAGATGACTTCAGGGTAAAGCTTAAGGTGGAAGACACAGGTTACCGCGTTAACCCATGGGTCCACATTAGTCGTCTGAAGCCGCGAGCCCTGTTCCCACGACGACCGACTCTGCAAGTTGAAGTCGATGAAAATGATGATTTCGATGCCGCTTTACTCCCGGAAGATAGTTGGGAAGCCGACAACCAGAACAACGAGTACGAGGTAGAGAGAAAATTCTAGACCTCCGTTGGTCCAAGCGGACTCGCACATCTAAACGCGTCCGTGAATATCTCATCAAGTGGAAAAGCTACGATGAACCAGAGTGGCTCCCAGTATCACAGTTGAGTGCGGCGCATTGCTTTATGAATTCAACCAAGGCGCAAAGGCTCGCGCTCGTTTTCAGGCTATGCAGGCTGGGGAAGACCATCCGAGATTGTAGCAACTCGGTCGGCAACGACTGGGGCGAACAGGCATGGGATGGTGATGTTTCGAAGTGTGACTTGGATGAAAGAAGACATTCGTGACTATGGAATTGGTGGATTGACTTTTCGTTTGGAATCTGAGATGAGAAGAGCAGGGTTGATGGAGTTTAGACAAGGACAATGAAGGCAGAAGAAAATGAAGGAAGTGCATTGAGTGGTGTTAGTCATGCAATACGTGAAGCGAGGCGCCAAGCCAAGTAAGGGGCGCACCCTAAAGACTTAGAGGATAGTAGCGCGAGGCGTAGAGATGGGATTTGCTGAACGTTGTTCGACTGGGATGGCCATATTGCGAATCTCAATCGGAACATGCGCTAGCCGATCGACGTCAGTGCAGTACGCAGTCCATTGAGTTCGGCTGGGTTCTTCGCGCTCCGCCAATTCGATCTGCTCTTCCAGAGTGTACCTCTTCCCTTGGTCATTCCTGGTAGAAGGATCCATTAAGTACAGGTGGCAAACCTTGGTTGGGTAGAGCCAGAAACCTGGCTCCCAGACCATCGTTGCTGGAAGACCACGCTCGATCAACTTTGCGATGCGAGACTCGAAGGGACGGCCGACCGCTTCGTGACGCTTGGACCGTTCCAGATGGAGTGTCGCGGACTTATCGTAAAGCGAAGGTCATCACCATCCTCATCCCTCCCAGGCTTGGTTTTCATGGTGAACCAGTGCAGGATCTCGTAGAAGGCACGAGCATGCTTGCGCATGTACGCTACGTGCTCATCCAGAAGACGGATGGCGATCGGAGTCAACTTCTTACGCTCATGGAAGTACAGAGTCTTCACCCGATTGGAGTACATGTCCTTCCAAGGTTTCGTAGCCATCAGCTTCCGATACGATTTCTCCATCGGCATCCATCTATCTTTCAGGTGCACGATCTCAGTCATCTGAGGAGCGTAATCGGGAAATCCAGGGGTCTGTTTCTCAGCGACATCCTTGACCGGAGAGAATCGAGTGAGGATGCCACGACGACGCCAAGAGACGACACCGCGAGCAGGAATCTCGATCTCTGCCAGCTCAGACTTAGTCAACTCTCGATACCGTTTCATAGCCAGAGGGGACTTGGTCCTTTCGGCACCAGAGCGAGACCGTTTGGACTTGGCAGAACTCCCGGACTGGGAGGAACGCTGACGTTTGGAAGGAGTACGTGGAGGCTTGCTGCTGTAGTCCGTGCTGGCGTCAGAAGAGCTAGTGGACAAAGGTCGAGCCCGTTTGGATGAAGACTTGGTCTTAGGCTTGGGAGTTTCGTCGTCCTCGTCGAAAGACCCGAAGGATGACAACAGCTTCCTGCCCGTAGCCGATGTCTTGCTCAGTGTATCACTATCGTCGTCCGCGTAGTCTTCATCATCTGGATCATCTTTCTCATCCGAGTCTTCAATCTCGATGGTCTCGTGAGCATTCAGCGAGTCTTTCATGACATCACAGAGCTCTGGCCATTCCGGAGGGTACACGCCACGAGCCAATCGATCCCTCAGTATCACTTCGGCCAACGTGTAGTAATACTCCGGGACGTACTTCGTCCACTTGGTCTCGTCCAGACAACGGTGATACATCATCTGGATGAGCATCTCTACCAGCGATGCTTCCGGGAACCGGTGATGAGCCATCTTGTCCTCACCCATCATCTCGACAGAGAGGGCATACCCGAAGCTCATCTGCATAGTAAGGAGTACATCCTTGCGGAGATCACTCCAAGCGACGAAGTCTGGAAGACGCCCAGCAATGTCTTGGGTACTGTTCTTGAGATGCCCGTCATGAGGGAGAGCCCGCTTGTCCGATTCCGGGTGAGTGGACGGACGCGACTGCACTTCGATGTCCCCATCCTGAGACTTCATGGATGTCAAACGCATCAGTTGAGACGTCGGATGCGATTGCTTGACTGGACCCTTTGTCGGTTGCTTGGTTGGAGACTGTGACTTGGATTGGGATTTTGATTCCGGCTTGGATGGAGTGCCCTTGGCATCAGACGCTGGTGAACTTCCAGACGGTGGAGGGCGATCTCGGACTTCTCCTCTTGCTCGAGGGTGTCTCCACTTGGAGCCTCCTCATCTTCACTTGCATCACTATCCGAACGAAGTGGTCCTGGGTACGGAGGAACCATTCGGAAAGGCTTATCCACGGCCTCCACTGTGACCCAAGTCCTCCAGGAAGCCGGAGGAGTCGTTCCCTTCTGGAAGTGTCGAAGGAGATGCCGAAGACGAGGCCAACGACCACGAATATTATTACCGTGATCATTCAGGAACGTCATCAATCTATCGGCGTCCAGGGCGCTTCGATTTTCTTGTTTCAGCCGGCCAATGGTCCTGTTGGCGTCTTCCAATTGACCTTCCAGCTTTTGGATGCGGTCATTCAGTCGTGACTCCAACGCAGCGCGTTCCTCGGCCATGCTGACGAAATCGCTTTCCAGATTGGTCTTGATGGTTTCCATCTCAGTCCGGACAGCCGCTGCCTCCTGCTCCCGATACTTCTCCAAGAAACCGAAGTCGCGACACAAGCTGTCATACTTGGATCTCAGGGCAGTGTCTTGAATGGTGACACCACCCGAACTCTGGGTTGAAACTTGACTCCGATGGTACTCGAGGACGCGGTGTAAAAGGGAGACAGTATAAAACAATCGCTCCGCAAAGCGTCCGAAGGGAAACTGCGTCAAGATTGATGCCATCTCCCGACGCATAGAGAGCGAGTTGAGAGTGATCTCCAGGTTGACTACTGACGGGGGTTCGCGTTCCACGTATGGACGGAGTGTCATCTCGCGGACTTCCACGTGATTGCCAAGCATCCGACCGAGATCATCCAGGTCTTGGTTGGTCAATCCATCAAAGACCATCATCGCTTCGGTGCCACCGTACCCGTCTTGGACATAGGCCCCTGCCCGATATGCAGCTGGGTGAGCAGGGACGCCGACTAGGAAGGAGTTCTCATCCAAACCTCGTGGAGTGGGTAGCACATAGCGGGAAGGTGCCTTCTCACCGCCATCAGCAGTGCTGCTCCCGTCTTTGGGCAAGATGCCAGTCATGGCGAGCTTGAGTGACTGATCTAGCGTGATCAGTCCGCCGATCGGTCGAGTAGTCCCCGACGGAGCCCCAGAAGTACCTTGAGCCGAAGGAATGTCGTTCCCTTTCGACGGACTGTCACCGGAAGGTTGCTCTGAGGATTCTTGGATGTCACGGGATGTATCACCGGCAACCTCCGAGTTGTCGACCCCAGCATCTTTCCCCAAGTTGCCAGCGTTGTTGTCGTTGCCGTTCGACGTTGGAGTCGCGGTCTTTGTGTGTGGGGACGTCGTTGTCAGGTGGTAGGCCGCCGCTGTTACCCGCACCCGCCCCGGTGTCCTCCACTGAGGTGTCCGCAGGCGGGAGTTGTGCTGGGATTAGCGACGGGTTACTGGACGACGTAGACGCCATGATGCTTGTTCTCGAATGAGGAAGTTGCTGTGGGCGAAAGGTTCTTGACCTCGGATCTAACCGAGAGACTGATGGAAAGTGAGTTGGCTGTGAAAGGGTGCAGAGAAGTGACGCCAGGGTGGGCAGAGTCCCAGCGGGATCCACGGTGAATTTAACTCTCCGGCCGGACCTGCGTTTGGCGTGCTGTCTTTTCATGATCAACCAGTTCGGTGAATGACTCAATGATGGATCAAGACCAGAGGGGCGGTTGACATGATGTGACTCTGGATTTTTCCGAGTCCCGCTCAAACGGGTCCTGATTGGTGGATCAGAAGGCCAGTTTCGTGTGACAGTGGATGACAAATGGGTTGTGGAAAGTGATTGGAGTGTGGGAAGGCCATGGAGGGCCCAGGTATCCCAAACGTAAGAGAACCCAGACGAAGGAGTCTGGATGGTACCAAGTTCCCGACGACAGGTTATGCTCAAAAGGCGCGGAAGAGCTCTCAACTAAGCATAGTTGATCGAGCCACCTAGTCTTGACATGGCCTCACACTCATACGAGTACATGAAGACAATGAGTCCCCATTGAAGATCATCAAACACTACTGTCACCAAGCGTAAGGCCAAGATGGTCCAAGAGAGAGATGAAGTCTGAACGAAGATGTCTGGACGTACCAAGTCTAGATGAAGAGACTCATCATAGCTACACCAAGTCAGCCGACGAAGATCTGCTTTCTGTGCAAGGAAGTATGGAAGAACAGTCGAAGAAGAACCATCAGTCAACCAGAACCAAGAGTCGACAGATCCCAAGATCAAGCAACCACACATCAATGATGACGCAGACGAAGACACACTGAATGTGAAAACACTCATCAATGATGACGCAAGCGAAGGTATACTGAAAGTAAGTCTAAAGTGTGCATGCATGCATTACAGCTAGACCAAAGATAGGACAGATAACATATAATCAGAGTTCGTTTTACCGAGAAACCCACAAGCGACCCGGACAAGCCTGCCTGAAGAAGTATACCAGGAGGCCCGGTTAGGTGTGGCGTGAAGGCGCGTGTGGCAAGGCATCCAACGTGGAGCTCTCGTAAGTATTCTAGGCCACATTGGGTTGGGGACCGGGTGTGGCTTACCTCACATTCGGAGTGAACCGCCCATTCCATATCTTAGTTGCGGTTGTCTCTCCGAAAGGGGTCCCGCATTTCATATTCTCAACCGATTACCTTTTGCGTTGTTGTATCAGTCTCAACGTAAGAGTTTGAACGAAAGTACTGTTGAGTGAAGGGATTGTATTGCTTACATTAATTTTCTCCTATATTGGGAGTGGTGCGCGTTTAGAAGAAGGTCGGCCGGGATTGACTAGTATCCCGGAATTGCGACCAGTCGACTAGTGAAGTGACCGACCTTTCCACGGTCCGAAAGAATAAGGAGAGGCTGCATATTGTATATAGCTCTGATTAGTTGTTTATTGTTTATATCTGGTTAACTGCTGTGGAGGCTACGTATTAAGAAGTTACGTCCGGCCCTGCGACCAAGACCTACATCTAGAAGACAACTCACCTGCGGTGCATTTCCCTGGTTACGAAAACAAACGAACCTATAGGGATTGACACAAGGACACACGCCACCTCGGTTGTTCTAGTTGGAATACCCCAAACGGAGTTCCCATCTGGAACGCGTACTATACACCTGGACGATTCAGGCGTTCACCCGCCTCGTCACAGAACCCCGTCGAGGCTTAGACGCTCTAAGCCATGAGGTGCATGGTCGGATGCCCTCTTATGAGCCGCAGGGGTACTCGTACCACTCGGCTTATGGGTATAGTTCTTACCCGAGTTCTTCCCACTCTGTACCATCATACCTTTCGTATGACTCGCGTGGGTACCAATCTATGTATCATTCACAGACTCCGACACCGGCAGCTCCGGTTGTCCAGAGGACTCAGCCTCGTTTCGAGGAGGTGATCTATCACCTTTGTCTTCCTCCGTCCGAGGAGAAGGGCCCAGCCGATAGTGGTACCGCTTAAGACGCCCCACGTAGAATGTCGGGTGCGTCGCCATTGACTTCGGGAGGTCAATGGGCATGCCGTGCCATGCCTTCCAAGGACCGCAAAGGGTCCGATGAAGCGATGCTTCACTGCGGGCTGGTTAGCTACAATGGCTTTGTCGCGCTAATCGATCCAGGGCTCGTGCTTTTCGAGCCACGGCATGCCCAGGATCAAGTGTACTTGTCCATGTCTAGGACAAGGAACGACTCCGTGCTATCAAAGTCCTCAAACTTTACAGCCAGGTCCATCCAGATCCCAGGTACGTTAACCACCGTACCATCGGCCAGTCTCACCGAGACCTGGCCCCTGACTTCGCTTCCACGCAAAGCGTCGGCAAACTTGTCGCTATTCTGTGCGGCCGTCTGGCGTCGAGCAAAGTTCGTCGACGCCCCAGAATCAATCAGGACTCTGAAGGGATCTCCGTATCCCCGTACACTCGCGTGTACCACAAGTAGTCCGCCACTGCTCTTCCTCGTCTAGAGAGCTCCCAGGCTCTCAGGGGCTAAGCATCCATGGCGTGCGCCGTCCGCACTCCTACCATGGGGACTTAGATCTTCCCCAGTAGGGTGCCCCGCCCTTATCGGTGACCCCAGCTCTCATGACGCTTGGGTCGGGGGTTCTGCCACGGGCCCCTCGAGTCTTTTGGTTTGACAGGTAACCTCCAACGCCGTCACGCAGGGAAGGCACGATGCATGTGCCCGAGCTTCCCACATTCGTAGCAGCGGTTGGAGCTCGGTACGGCTGTGCCCAGTTCCATGGATGCTGGTGTCGTGTTGGACACGATAGAATTCTCACTTGTCGGGTGAGTTCTCACCAACAACACACGCTTCCCCGTGGAGGTCAGCGATTTGTTGGATCAATCCTGAAGACCAGGAACGATCCCTTACACCGGGTCGGTTGTAAGCGCTTCTGTATACCGAGGCTGTTTTAGGTCACCCGTACCTACACCTTTAGCCACGAGCTTAGACTAGGGTGTTATATTGCGCTTTCGCGCGTAACCCTGCAGTCCCTCAGAGGAAAGGGTAACGGCGTGTTAGGCCTTAAACAGGGGTGTCGAGTTATAACCTCGGCGGGGAGCAAAATATACACTAGGACCTCAGTAGACCCTAAGTATACACGTAACGACACTTCACTGTCGCCTCCGATCTCTCGGCCACATCAACTCTTGGCCTGACCAGGATAAACGATCGGTTCAATGTACCTTGAGTCTACCAACAGGCATCCCACACAACTGAGCGTGTCCTGGCACTTAAATAAGCTAGCTACACTTACCTAAGTCGGACTTGACTCTTGTTAGCTGGGGGGAAGACTGCGTTTCATAAACTGCTTAATGTGAGGCTCAGAGAGCCTCTGTATGTCATCCTATGTTTTGCCCTATGCCTATATACAAATATCAAGTGGAAACAAATCTCTGTAGGAGTCTCCGAGGTTTCAGAATAAATACGACCGAGGGGTCGACAACTCGCCCTTAAGTACGGATTTGGGACTGTACAGACGTGAGACAAGGGATCTGAGATGGGTACAGCTCGGCCTAATCCAGGAAGCCTCGGCCAGGTTATATTAGGCTAGCCGAGGCTCCCGGATGTCACTATTCCGTCTTTGTCACTCTGTCGCGGGATATATAATCCTCCAATGGGGTGAACCCTCGCTTTTCACCGAAAGGTTCTGTGGCGGTTGCCTTAGCGACTGGGTGGATACCTCACGGTTAGAACCCAACACCACAACTGCCCCGCCTCGACGCGAACCTGCGCAACTGGTGACCGTCGTGGCGGCTCATTCCTCGATTCGTCCTTCGCTCGCCATGGTCAATCCGTCGCGCGCCCTTGAGCGGGCCACTGCCGCGGCCATGCAGGCTCTCGGGCTTCTAGAACAGGTATGTCTGATCCTTGTCGGTCGTCCGAGACCTCAGTCCAAACCTTGACTCACTTCTTGCATCCTCAGGCACCTGCTGATATACCATTAGAGGGGCCAACACACTGCTTCCGAGGTCTCAGGAGTCGCTGGGCAGGTGGTGGGGACTCCTCTGTCACCAACTCCCGCGCTGACAGTGGATTCAGCAACTCGAGGGGTGTCAGGAGAGTCCTCGCCGATTCTTTCGCCTTGCTCGCCTCCGACATCTCCACTTCCGTCATCATCTGAAGCAGACTCTCATCCGATACCAACTCCCGCGCCGGCAGAGGATTCGGCAAGTCGCGGGGCGTCGGTTGGCAGTTCTGCTGATGTGTCCGAAGGAGATGGTCCTGCCGATAGCACTACCGAGCAGTCGACTGCGGTCTGTGCCGATCTTCAGCACTTGCAACTCGCTAAACCCATCGTTGGCGTTGCTCGTGATCCTCCCTGTCGGGTCGACATTAACTTGGATTGTCGTCTGCAAAATGCGTCGAACCTCGGTGAGGTTTTGGCTGCTGCCGTCGCCCCCGTCCGGAATCCTCTCCATGAGGCCATTCTGGTGGTGCGTCGAGCGACGACGAGGCTTCGGATTCGGCTCAACATGCCATTTCGGCGTCTCCAAATACTGTAGGTAACGTGGATGACGAATCCGAGGATTCACCGCCTGTTGGACCACCTCCAAAGTGCCGGTGGCTAGGCCCCTTCCGTCTACTACGGTGGTTCCAAAGTCTCAGCTGCCACCCGGCCGACGACTTTGTCGTCCTTCGGTGAAGCCTGGGAGACGACTTGCTGTTCCGTCTCAGTCTCAACCGCCATCCGACGTGAGACATTTTTTTCGTCCTACTCCGACATCTACACCAGTCTCGTCGACGTCGGCTTGCACGGCTGAGGCTCAGTCTGCCGCGGCTTAAGCTTCGTCGGGGACTTCGCCTGTCACTGTTGCATCGTCTGTTCCGGCTCAGTCTGCAGAGACTGCTCCTACGACAGCTGTCCCTGAAGTCGACCCCGAGGGCCTCGCACCTCCTATGGAGTCGTCAATTGCTTCGGGCTATACACTGAATAGTTACCGGCCTCGGACGAAGAAGCTGAAGCCGATGACGCTCCGGTTCCGACGCCCACATCAAGCGCTGTGGTCTTGACTTCAGGTGCGGTACATGGAGTATTCGCTTTGCGAATACTCCTGAAGTATATTCGTTTCTAGAGGCGGTACCCAAGGTGGGGTACCCATGTTACATAGCGTCAGTAGCTGGATACGTTACGTGTTCCTCATGAGACTTGGCTTCTACTTCAGCAGTATTATTCAGCTCCTCGGAAAGATCCACAGGAACAGATAACTCGATCACCTCACGAGGAACACGTCGTACACGACCACGGGTATGCCAACCAGTTGCTGGGCATACTCTGCAGATATTTTTTTATCGTAATCACAAATTTAGCTATCGACGAATCAGAAGTAGGGAAGTGATGTTGAGTTCGCGATTGAAGCGTTCGAGAGGGTAATTTGTTCGAGCTACAAGCTCATTCACTATTCCATGTACGTTCCATAACTCTACTGCATATCCGTCAATCCAAGTACGTTCAAAGTACTCTCAAAAAGCTTGCCACTTTTGCTTTGAGTACTTCGTACTCTATTCAGCACACTGTCGCTGAATTTCCAGTCTAGTCCATTTGACTCCACGAGTTCGCACATGCTCAGGATTAACAACAATCAACATGTCGGCAACACCTTTTGTCATGGCCACAATGAACTCAGCCTCTGGTATCGACAACCTCTTCATAGCCCACCGCAGAGCCTGCTTGCATCGCGGAATTCAGTTTTCGCTGCTTCTATTAAGGCATATTCATAGTCGCAAATAACTTCGGTTAGGCTTAGTTGCTGGTCTATCGCTTGTAGTACAAAGTGCATCATATCCCAGCGCGCGTCACCAGTACGTGATGTACTGAGGATATAAAACACAGGAACAAAGAGTTCTGAAGCACGATCATGCACCATGTGTACCACACATTGCTGGAAATTGCGAGGTACACACAGAAAAGTGACATCGGTGAAGAGAGAGGTGTTATTGTAGCGAAGCAGGTTTAGGAATGTCGGGTGAGCCCAACCAAGCAATCGGTTGGGTCGATTCCCAGCTTGACAGATTGCAGAGACAAATGAAGCAGAAAGAAGGATACAGCTGCATTTAGCGCCAATGAAAGTAGAGGAATCTCTACGGATCCGTGTACATCTCCACTGTAGAAAATACCCCTTGCCCTGTGCACACGTGAGATGACGTGTAGGTCCGAGAGGCTGGCCACGACGTTGTTGTTGTCAACACCATAGTATAAACCACTCAATTCATGGCAAATTGGACGTACTGGTCGTGTAACATCGCTAATTGCTAGACTATCAACCATTGCCTTCATGTCCTCCTTGACACTCTCCAGACGGCTCGCAATGGTAGTATCTCGGCATGTGTGCGGCCGAACACTTAAGTAGCCCATTGAAGATATGCGGAACTCCATAGTTCTTTTGTAACCCGTACGGTATTTCGAACATCGAAACGAGATCTTCATAGATGATGCCCACGAGCGTGTGTATTTGTGGCCTTGGAAAATGCAAGTCGTTCGTTCTGAAATGGGTTCCTGGGGCCCTGTACCTGAACTTGACATTGCCAGCTCTGGCCTGACACGAGACTACGTGGATCTACTCCACCTACCATTCTCAGATACGCAGGATCCAGATGTCCGGTACAAGATCAGGTCCGTTCTGTATCCAAAATTTTAGAATCTACGGGCATTATTGCAGCCTCCAAGCTAACTGTGCTAATGGAATCGATGGGAATCACTGCGACACTTGATGAGGTACAGTGATGTATAATCGTTTTACGAGATGTCTAAATGTACTGTTGAAAAAACACAGGTACAAGAACTTCACGTCGTGCAACCCCAAAATCGGATCTCTTATGCGCTTGGGCCGGGATAATACGATGTCGTGCCGCGACGGCCTGCTACAACTGGTAGCGTCAAGTTCAGTCCGGAGGACAGGTTTCCAGAACATGCTTGTGGTGGTGCCAGCAGGCCAATATCTCCCTAATGACCAGGGATGCCGAAAATTGCATTTTTATCTATTGCTAGCAACTACAGAGAATAGATAATTGGACACCAAATCAACAAATGCTACGATATGACTTTGACTTTTCTTGACCATTAGCACTTGTACCGTATCAAGATCACCTGCACACTCGTTGAGCCGCGCAGTGACGGCTCTATTGAGTCTGTGGCTGGCGCATCCGACTAGCGGGACGTCAATCAACGTCGCGAGTCGGCGATTTATGCCGCAGTTATCTCCAACAAGGAAAACGCATTGTTCTAAACGTTTTTGGTAGTCTCGTGCTACCATCGAAGCCAATAATGGTTGATGAATAGTCGCTGATAAGTCATCCGTCTCTTCGATGCCGAGTGGGTCCATGCAGAGCAAGGGGGAACGCACTACCTCGCCTACCTCGAACCACGCGAACACCGCGACGTAGTGCTCGAAGTCATGGCTTCACCCGTCTAAAACGATACCGAACTTCTCCGGCATTTCAGCCGCAACTGAGAGCTTAACGGAGCGCGTTATTTTCTCCATGGTCCGTAGAAGCGTCTCGACTGAGACAGGCTTGAGACGCGTATACCTGATAATGTGTCGTAAATCGTGTAGCGATTTTAGTAAACAGTACTTATTGAAGCTAAATTCAAGCATACCGTCGTGCAAGTTTGTTTTCACAAAATGAAAGAGGTAGGTTGCATTTAACCACCCACTCCAGCCACCCAAACAAGTTCTGGGCGGAGTGGTGGACATAGTGATCCAGCGAGCCCGTCTCGCCATGCGTAGAGGCCAGCATTTCCTTGGTGAACGAAGGGTCATCGCGCCTAATATGTTGCATTAGGTTCGAGCACTCTGTCCCGGAGACTCGCTTCCGGACCGCGCCGCATCGGCATCGATAGTACTCGAGTATGATCTCGTCGTACTGGCCGCGAGCATCTGCGGGAGGGTCAAGTAAATTGGAAGTGTGCAGAGTTGGGGTGTGAGTTCGAATTTTGGGGTTTGAAGATGATTGGCTGTAGGAAAATTCAATATATTACTGAAGAGTCTAGTTCGAAAAATAACAGGTAATAGAGCAGGTCAATATATTATTGGTCCAAATTTATTTCAATTATTTCATCACCAATTTATTTTTCGCCATCCCTGCAAAACGATCAGCTCGCGTCGTTTTTTCTCAATTACCAAGGCAAACGGAAACTGCATCACCACCTCGAGCTTCAATTACAGTAGCACCCGCCACAGCCGATGTCGTGTCAAGCTACTATTATGTGCCTGCAAGTGGATTCGAATCTCCCGGGGACAGTGCCTCGAAGACTGGAGGCGGAATTCCAAATTGGAGTCGTTCACCTAGATTTCCGGGTCGGCGACGAGAGCATTATCATCAAGCTTCGACTCATGCATCACCTGCAGTTGACTACATCTCGCGCAACAAAGCCAAGATTGAAAGTATGTCTATCCAGCAGCGCCAACGACGACGAATGCAACTAGCCGCTGCCAAGACTCAATTAAAAGTGAAACCAGCACATCAAGAAGAGAAGCGAATATCTCGCGTAAGACGTCGTATGTCGCTCTTCTGCTTCAGTCCGGGTGGTTCAAGTCTGGTTGGCGTCGCTCGAAGACGACTGAGCTCTGTACAGGATGAAATGGAAGAAGTCGAGGAGAAAGAGACTGTCTCACAAGCATGGAGCACATTGATCGTGCTTTCCGTAGCGCAAACCAAGTTGGCAAAGCTTCTCGTGGTTACAGCGGTGTTACATCGACTTCGTCAGGCTCAAGAGATGCGATACAAGCAGCTAACTTTTGAATCATGGAAGCATGTGCGAGATCGAGATGTCATGCGTTCTCTAGCTGCGGCACTCATCGCTCGCCGTTCGTTCCGTTTTCGTTTACATCTGCGAGTGGAACGCAAAATTCGTGCTGCCAGCTTATTGCGGACGTTCCTGTCAGGCCTTTCGTTCGATGTTCGATTCGCAATGGCAGTTCGGCGAATGCAGCGCCGAATTATTTGTCTCCAGCGTTGGTGGCGTCGAGCACGACTTGTTGTGCGTGCACGTGAACAGTGTTTGGCATACAAGTGGTTAGTTGTTGAAAAACGACTGCGGACGGAGGCTATCGCACAGATGCCCCATCTTCAACGAGTTTTCCAGCCTGTAGCTGCTGCTCCGCTTACTCATTCTGGATCCTCAAATGCCTTGACAAAAAGAAGAGCTTCAGTAACGAGCACAGCATCAAAACTTGTCGCGATCGAGTCACAACTGCCGTTGCACAAGTTGTTAAATCTACCGGAGCAAAAGCGCTGGTTCAATGCTCGCTTCGTACTAACTCCTGATGGTGTTCTCCGTGGATATTCAATGCGGGAACAAGAGACTGAAACAGGCATAGATACTGTCACAGAGGAGCGCTTAGTGGTGGAGGTGAAGAACTTTCGATGTAATCCACACGGGTTTGCAAATATGTCCTTGAGCTCGTTCCATGGCACTGGTGAAGACGAAGGAGAAAATGAAACTCGTCCATATTTGATGATCTTCAGACCTGGTGCTAGCCGATTCGTACTGCTCACGGATATTACGAGTCTCATTCTAGCACCACTACTAGACTGGAAAGAGAAACTAGAGCGAATTGCAGGACATTCCACTGGACCTCCCTTCCCGGGTGGTGGGTCTCAGCACGATATTGCAGATATGCTCACTCTGACGGATATTTCGGCTTTGGATGATACAAATGAAGAACCTAAAGTGCAGGATGTAAGTTCGCGTAGAGGTAGTATCTCTGGATCGATGCCACAACGGAAACGTAGCAGTTGTTACCGGTTGCGACGAAGCACTATGTTCCAGCCTATAGCTGAAGGAGAGATGTCCTACTACGTTGTCGATTTACTACGAGACTGTCCACGAATCCCAGCACCGATAGTATGGTCCGCACTTCGAGACAAATTGCGAGAAGAGCGCAAGAACTTTCGATCTGAAATTTATCGCTTCAAGTTGGAAATTGCTCGATACGAACAACACGAACGTGAACGTCGTCAACTCATCGTGCTCGACAAGTTTAAAGATTTTTTCGTACGTTTGCCATCTTTTGCTAACATTGGTAACTAACCATTTTTTGTATTTTTTTGCCAACAACCAGACAATGGAGCGTCCTCGTCATCCGCATTTCAGAAGTCTCATCTCCCATCGCAAAATGGAAACTCTTGTCTGTCAAACCATCGAGTTTGTAAAAACTACTCAACCTTTCAACCCGAAATTCATGCTCCCGTGATCTCAGATCTGATAACAATCCTTACTAACAACTTGTAAATCTCGTAAATCTGATTCTATCGACAATATTTCTGAGTCCAACCGAAAAATATCAGATCCGTTTCGAAACCTACATGATTTATTGGATATTTTCGTTGATAATACTGCTTGACGAGCTCCATTGTCATTCCAACATTTGCAGTGTACCAAGCATGAAGGTCTGGAAATTATTATCCGCCATTGCAGTAGTGAGTTTACCTTTCCTGGTAGAATCCACGTCAACACACCGTCATCACCATCGCCATCATGCACCAAGACATCGCTACAGTATTGAGGGTACCAAGGCTGCAATGGATGCAGCACTGCAGAACCCACACTCACGTCTCGACATTCGAAGTATCAAGGCAATTCAAGAATCCAATGCACCTGTGACCTCAGACACCATAGTGAGAGCAGATATCGTGGGCTCCGACAAGGACGTGAAGGCTTTTGCCGCTGCGGGGGAACTGCACTCAACCAGTGAATTTCACGCTGGGAAACACATTCGAGGGAAAATTTCTACTATATTGGCACCGATGAAGGTGCTCAAGCACAAGGAGTATAATGAAGATGCAGTGGTGGCAAAGGATCGAGGGGAGGTCACCGCATGCCTTGAACGCACTGAGGGATACTTGAACAAGTTGAAACAGAGGACGGATCAAGTTTACACAAACAGCTCGTTTTTCGAGTGTTTTCGACCGGCACATGAGATTTTTGACTTTTTGGACACTTTGACGGAGCAGAATTCACAGTTTATCACAAAGTATGAGAATGTGTCGGTGACATATGAAGGACGAGCAATTCCAGCTTTTAAGATTTCGACTACGACGGAGGAAACAAGCGAGAAAAAGACATTGTATACACAAGCACTCATTCATGCTCGTGAGTGGCAAGCGGGAGCTGCAACATTGTACACTATGGCGTCAATGCTGGACGACCTACGAGCTGGAAATGAAGCTGCTATGAAAGTTTTTGACAATTTTGACTGGTATTTTGTGCCGATTGTGAATATTGATGGTTATCAGTACACGTGGGAAGTTGATCGGATGTGGCGGACGAACCGTCATTTGGTCAAGTTGGACGGCAAGGATGTAGGTGTGGACCTGAATAGGAACTGGCCACCGAAGGAGTTTTTCAACCTTGATCCCAGTGATGTGGACGAGGAGACGTATCCTGGGGAATACCCTCTCAGTGAGCCGTCTACAGCTGGGTTGTTCGATTTCATCACAAGTTTGGACTCGCTGAGTGGCATTTTGGATATGCACACGTTTGGGGGTCAAGTGTTACGTCCATTTAGCAACCAACCAGGTGGTGGAGCAGAGCCGTTCGGTTCAAGAATGCGTGCGGTAGGAGATAATGTGCGCAACGCGCTGTCAACTCAACCAGGCGTGCAATATCAAAGCGAAACGGGAGCGTACCTCTACAAAGCGTATGGTTGTTTTGACGATGGCATGTTTCTCCAGTACAACCTCACGGTGCCGGCGTTGACAATCGAAGTTGAGGGTGGTGATTTTGTGTCTCCACAGAGTTCTATTCGCCCAGTCGGTGAGAACATCTACCTGGGTCTATGTCAATTTGCCCATGAAGCTCTAGAGTATAGCAAATTCGTGGAAGAAACATACACTGATAGTGACAGCTACAGCGACGACGAGTAGCACTTCCTCTATTGTACAAAATATTTCTGAAGCTTAATAAGCCGGTTTGGATTGCTGTCGTCTAATTCATTAGACTATTGTCGACCATCATATTACAACTTCCGTTGATTCATTATCCGGACTGTATGCACATGTATTACATGTAATGCTGTCTTTCGTGGAATCGTGCCACACTTTCGTGGCCTATCCTATCGGTTGCGCTTTTGCCGGAATGGCTTTGAACATATACTAGATATTTAACGATGCCTCCAAGACGCTACGCGCGCTTACTGGAATGTTGATGCTCTCACGGAGCTGTACACTCGATCATACATCACTACAAATGTACGAAATACTTTATTAAATAGTAAGATACACTGTCTACGAAGTCAAGTAATACAATACGGAGGAGAGAATAAACCTGCGTTTTGGCCTACAAGTATATCGAAGCACTTGCCTTGTCGTTTCGTGGTAATCCTAGTACTATATTGACGGAATGTGAGAAACATGTAGCAAATAAAATCATGATTGATGTACCCATGGGGTAGACGATAATCCCTTCTGGGACAGCTAGCAATGAGAAGGTTGAGAGTCTCAATATGTACCGAGTTTTGTGTTTTGTGGTCCATGTTAGGGGTTTAAAAACTACTGATGCTTGTTACACTGTCCTCCATTTTTGGAATATTGTACATGCCAGCAATCTGCTTGCATTCTCGAGGTTGCTTTGTTGTTAACCGAGATTCATATAATGATTGACTGAAGTGCATCACAGCCAAAATATGTGAGTGATCATTGATAATTTCTTGCGTACATGTATCACTCAGAATAGGATGACCTAATTTGATGGGACGATAGCAAGGGATCAAATCCCAGTTCAGATTTTCCACGTGGAAAGACTATCCTTTTCGAATGATCCAATCCAAGGCTTATGACCTACATGTACCTGTCAGGACTTGACTCAGCTAAATATTACATACATGTGTGATTTCAACGCACGTCGCGCAATGGAGCTTCATTTCGACGATTGGATCATAGAAGCATTATGACTCGCTAGCCAAGGGTTTTAAAACTTAGCGAAGCATCCGAATTGTATGTCAAACACTGTACATTTCTACTACGTGGACGTCGATAAATCACTAATCAGATAGTGCATGTGGTAAGAGCTCATCCTTACCGAGGAGAGCATTACTATCGCGGCAATGTGTACAGACGAAGCACATGTCCTTGCACTGTTCGCATTGCACAGCATTTGGGATCGAGGCAGGGCGATGCAGGCTGCACGGTGCGGAATCAACCTGGAGCCTAGGCTTACTCTCCCTTCGTCTTCCCAAAAGCCAGCTGTCAAACGTCCTCTTCGGACAGCGTTGACTGCTTTGCTGCTGAAGTGGCGACCATTTTTCAATTTGCAACATTGGTATCACCAAGACGAAGTCACATGAAGATAAGAGCTATTCTCAACGTTGCAGTCGTCAGTCTTACCATTGCTCAATCCCTGGTGGAGTCAGCTGCGTCATTGGACACGACACAAGAGCAGCAGCAACAATATCAAGAACAGCAAACATCAACTTTGTCGTCAGCATCATCTTCCGATGGTGGCTCTGCGTCCTCGGGTAGCGGTCTTGATAGCTTGATCGGATCCAAGTCGGGGTCTCAGGATTTGGATGTAGGCTCTCCCACAAGCAGTGGGTCTTGGGACGATGTTTTCGATGATTCTGAGTCCGACACAGCTTCAGAGGGATCTGAAACCAGCAGTGACAATGGTAGCTCGTCCGAAGCCTCTACGGTGACTTCGTCAACGGGATCTTCATCTACGTCTGGATCGACTACACCATCGGCTACAGCTTCATTGTCGGCGTCACGTTCCGGTGAAACTAGTGGATCTGTCTCCTCAGACAGTGGTGAGGTTGACAAGTCTACTTTGTCGTTGTCGACGTCCGGTTCTGGTGATGCCAGTGAATCTATCTCGTCTGGGAGTGACGAAGTCGACCAGGGCACAGCTTCATTGTCGGAGTCAGGCTTTGGTGATGCCAGTGGATCTGTTTCGTCCGGGGACGATGAAGTCGACCAGATTACGTCTTCAATGTCAGCGTCAGACTCCAGCGATGCTAGTGGATCTATCTCGTCGGGTAGTGATGTGGTTGATCAGAGTAATCCGGTCAGTTCCGTGTCGGGATCGCAAGGCGGAAGTACTTCCAAAACCGCCAGTGGGTCTTCGGCGGGGTCTAATGGAAACAGCAGCTCGTCAGGAACAGAGATTCAAACATCAACAGCGACAGCGACACCTGTCCCAGCAGCTACAGAAACCCCTGCACCGACAACACCTTCCATGTCTCTGGAGGACTCTGTTCAGCTAAGTGAGAGTTTCGGTGGCCCCCATGGAAATGAGTTTTCAGATGAAGCTGCAGCAACTTCAGGACAAACCATCGGTTCCATTGCGATTCGAGCTGGTAAGCGTATCGACGGTATCGCACTCGAGATTAAAGCACCTATAGCGACAACACTCGCCCACGGCGGAGGTGGCGGTGACCCGAAGACTCTTACGCTTGGTGCCGGTGAGTACATTACTTCGATGGAGGCTCACTGGGGCGAGAGAAAAGGTCACACTCGTATTTTTTACTTGAGCTTTACTACGAGTGCGGGGAACTCGATCTCGGCAGGAACAATGACAAACGATAAGAATTCCGTGACGGCACCTGAAGGATTTCAGCTTGGAGGATTTTTCGGTCGTGATGGTGATGAAATCGATTCGATCGGTGCAATTTGGACGAGTGTTGCGCTGGTCACGGCACCACCGAATGCAACACCTGCACCATGGGTAGAAAAGACCATGGGGCACGATGGTGTAGTACCGTTCAAGCAGCCGGAACCTGTCACGATTTCTGAAAAGGCTGCTATCAAGTTCAAACCCCAGCTTCACATCTCCAATGGTTGTCATGCCTACCCTGCCGTGAATTTAGCTGGAGAGACCAGTGGTGGGCTTGAAACAAAGGGGGCACCAAGCGCGGGCTGCAAAGGGTCAGGGTGGGGTTCTCAAGTATACGGTCGTTCAACTTGGTTCAATGATGTATGGGCCATTATGTACTCGTGGTATTTCCCCAAGGACTCGCCATCCACTGGTCTGGGTCACCGCCATGACTGGGAGCATGTTATTGTATGGATCGATAACCCTGACGTCGCAGAACCGAAGATCTGGCAGTCACACCGTCAGCGCACAGTGGCTATTCTGCACAGGTTCCTCCTGATGCCGACAAGGTCGATGGCAACAGTGTTAAGGTCAACTACGAAAGTTCATGGCCTATCAACCACGCGTTGGAAAGCACAACGAAAGGTGGCGATTACCAGGATCTCATTATGTGGGAACAATTATCTGAGGCAGCACGGCAGGGACTGCAGAACACCAACTTCGGCAGTGCAAATGTGCCGATGAAGGATGGCAATTTCGAAGGCAAGCTTGACAAGGCCTGGCCGTTTGGCAAAAAGGCGTAAGAACTTCGGTCTCGTTATCTTCAATATCATATGTCCATCTTTCATTCAGTTGCCTACCATTTGCATATGTCCAGTACTACTACGAAGGACAAGTAAGCTACTAGCCTAATACAGTACCGTATATAACGGCGATCATGTAACATCGTAAAAAGTCTTTTTTGTTCGCGTAAAAACTCTCGTAAAAACTGAACATGGGGTTGTTGCTGATGTTACTTCGGGCACCACCCATCCTGTCATCCCATCGATGACAGCGAGCCGAAAGCTGAGCACCAAGAATGCTGACAAGCTTAAGGCATTAGATCGAGTAGACAAGGGCGAGTCGGTCCCCCAGGTATTACAGGGCTGTCACACTCTATAGATGTTTCCGTGATGAGTCCTTTCAAGGACAGGCTCAGAGATATCTCCAAGGAGTATGTGATCCGGAATGATATTTTTACGGATGCAGCTTAAAAGCGGCGGCATATTGCTAAGTCTGTCCTACAAGCGTGGGAGGAGGCCAAGGAAGTCACCATTCGCAACAGGTTTCTGAAAGCAGGCTTACTTGCAACAGATCCGCGCGATATAGAAGGCATATTCGCAACAGGCATGCCACCTCCTTCCGAAGGGAGCAGTTGAGTTGACATAATACATAAGTTTTCATGAGGTCGGAGGTTGGTGGTAAGACGGGGTGTCACTTTATGAGTTTGGTCGTGATGCCATAAAAAGACACTTTTTACCAAGGACCATCATAGTACCGAGTGTTACACGATCGCCGTTATATACGGTAGTACAGTAGTACTACCTAGGTATCGGACTAGATACAGATCCAAGACGTTTTCCTGTGGGTGATGAGAACATTTTGGAGTCTCTCCATAGGAGCACAATCACAAGCTTTATCTACGGTAGGACATCGAAATGATAAAGCTTATCTATGCTTAGTCTTCAATTGCTGCATGCCGAGCGACCAAGCCCAAAAATACTCCGAAGCTTGGACGTGTGTTTCGCTGTACGAGAGACTATGAAGGTAAAAGTGCACGTCGGTGGGACTGAAACATGGATTGCTGCGCTTCCGGAGAGTCTCAAGCATGAATTCTCGCTAGAGGAGCTCGAACAAATGAAACAGCAGGTCTCTCCATAGTGTTCTGGCGAATTACATGTAATCCCGCATGATGGTGGTAACACTTCGTGACACAGTTCTCAGATTTTGATACAAGTGGCGATGGCAGTATTGCAGCCTCCGAGCTAATTGTGCTGATGGAATCGATGGGGATCACCACGACGCTTGATGAGGTACAACGATATATGATCGTTTTACGAGAGAGTCTAAATGTACTGTTGGAAAACACAGGTACAAGAGCTTATTGACAAAGTCGATGAGAACCGGTCTGGGGAGTTGGAATACCCAGAGTTCGTTAGGGTACGTTGAGTTTTTCTGGCACAACCATTTTCAGATAATAACATCATTCCAGCTTGTGAGCGATATTCGACGAGGAAACGGAGATAAGTTAGCCATATTTCTCCAGTACTCGAAACACATGATGGCGATACGCCATGAACTTCTCGACTTGAACACTCAACCCACTACCAACGCACAAGTTTTTGGTGTAAAAGGTTTGTTTTTCAACTACATATTGATCCTCGTTTTTCTGCTGTCGGACAGACTCTCCTATTATCAAACAGAAAACGCTTGGGAATGGAAAGTGCTTATTCGAGGACCTATAGGTTCTCCGTATGAAGATGGAGTTTTCAATTTTTACGTTAGGTATGCTGTAAGGCACAAACACTTGCGAACAATTACTCCGTCTGACATTTGCAGCATTTTATAGGTTTGGACATGAATATCCTTTCGAACCTCCGGTGCTCATCTGTCTAACTCCCATATACCATCCCAACTTTGTCCCGGTAAGCAGAGCACCATGTCATGCCGAACGTTTTTCTATTGTGACTGACAAACTTGTAAGCTACTAAATGGCTCCATGTCGTTGTACGGTCTTCTACGTCGTTGGGACCCTGCATGGCGCATGCGACATCTACTTGAAGAGGTCGAGAAGCTCCTTGCTACGCCAGACGAAGAGCTCATCGCTGAGTTTGAAACTGAAACAGCTCAGTTGCTAGTGGGCGGAGGAGTTGACACTCCCTCCGCCACTGCGTCGATTGTTGCCACAGCCAAATCTAAATCTGCTCGACATCCTCGAGTCATTACACTCGAATGCATCACTTCCTACCGGAATGATCACGAAGCTTTCATCCATGACGCTCGAAAACTCACTCGTCAGTGCGCTTCAACTTCAACTGTAGCCATGTAATGTAGCCATGTTCTTATATAGAAAGATACTTGTTCTTATACAGAGATGTCGATTGACTGGGCTCCCAGTATTCGATACGACCGAAAATGCTGGCGCAACAACAGGAAGTGGAGGCTGATGTATGTGATCTGGCAGGTCATGCACGCGACTAAAAGACTAACCATAATAATAAACAGGTCCGTAGGGAGGACCAGCTACGTATCAATGAGTTCGGCCGCAACAACGCGTCGCTGCACGAGATCCGCGAGCAGAAGAAGACGCTCAAGGACAAGCTGGACACGCTGGACGACGCTAATACGGACCTGATGATGGGCGAGGGCGACAACGTCCAGTGCGTTTTAGAACTTCTCAGTTCTATTTATGTGATTTATTGACTCTAGATTTCTAGGCTATTTATAGGGGAGAGCTTTGTCGAGGCGTCTGAGGACTTTGCGCAGGAATACCTCGAGAAGCGCGTGGAGGTGGACAACGCAGCAGTTAATTGGTGTAAAATGAGGTTCTGATGTTTAATATGGTGTAGGAAGCGAATAATGAGCTCAAGAAGCTGCAGGCAGAAGAATCGAAGCTCGAGGCCCGACAAACGGTTGGTGACTAGAGATGGAATGCTGGATGAAGCTGATGGTGTTTGGTGGTTGCAGGAGTTGAAGAAGGTGCTGTACAGCCGCTTTGGCCAGAGCATCAATCTCGAGGACAGCTAGAGCACAAGGAGACTGCATGCGTGGCTGTTTGCTGGAAACAAAGTTCACTTTGACATGCAAATGCTGCGTTTATTTGCCATTCTTTATCATGCTAACCATTTGTAGCGCGATTTTTGCTCTTCGACGAGGAGGTTGTCAGTGTGCCACAGGGATTTCTCCAACTTTGCGAGGAATTCGTCATTCAACGCTGCAGCTTCGTGATATTTTTCGCTCACAAGAACCCATGCATCCATTGGTGTGGTACGAACGTCTTCGAGTGCCAACTGGATCAATACAGCGTGCAAATGAGCACGGAGTGCGTCTTGAGACGTTGCGTGTTCTTCCAACGCGAGATCAATGCGATGGTGTCCTCGTTCAACGGCTTTTACATTCAGCAGGTACTTTTCAGCTGCATAGAATTCCTTGAGCTGACTGAGGGTTTTTGGACAGCCATGTGAAAGCTGGTCCAGTGTGGCATATTCGCAAATGACTGATTTTCCGTGAATTGTTTGGTATCCAGTTAGCATCGTCGTAATGAACACCTCGCGCTCACTGACTGCCTTCAGACTGGGGATCTCTCTCGCATCTGGAGGTGATTGCAAGAAGTGTGTGGTTACGATGTGCAGTCGCTGACAATTCAGCGTCCTCAGCTGCACGCAGTCCACAGACTTGTACGTGCTGATCATATGCAACGTTGAGAGCACCGTGAAAGCAGCCACGACGTTCAACGTCGAAGATCCCGTCCATTGGGAGATTAAAATCCCAAGCCCCGTACCAAAAATCGACGACGCAATAGCTTGCGATCCCGCTTTCGCCGTCACATCTGCCAGGTTTTCTCTGATAGCAAATGAGTTGTGAAAACCTGCTCGTGTAGCACTCGCACTAAGCCACGCCACATTCTTGGCCACATTAGCGAGAGATGCAATGGCCAGAAAACTGCCTGGTGCCAACGGTGTCAAGATTTCTCCCAGTACTGACACATCTAGAGCCATGGACGAAGCCACACGCCAACGCTTTGGGTCTGCATCGTATCGGTTATTGACGACACTGGCAAACAGCACACCTCCAAATTGACCCAGCCCATCCTTAAGTACCCAATTCACGGCTGCTGCAGTGGGGATAGCTCCAGCTCCCAGTCCAACAGCATAAAGCAGAGACTGCATCGACAAGACACTGGAAGCACAGGAAGCTACAGAACCGACGAAGGTCCATTTGGCGTATGGAAAATAGTCTTTGGTGAGTGCAACATGAGCGTCTTTAGGTAGGAATAAATCCCACAAGACGTCATAGAGCCATGTACCAGTACGTCTCACGGCTGCTAAACTCGTGGGCGCCTTGGTCTTCTCGCTCCATAGTCCCAGTGCCCCTCCAGTCTTTTCAACATGGAATTTTTGTAGTTTCGGATGGGATTCCACGCGGTAGATGGTGCGTCCACGAGCGAATCCGTTGTCTTGCGATGCAACGGGAGCAGTAGAGGTAGAGGTAGAGTAAATGGCGACTACAGGACGCAATGGAGCATGGAGACGACTGCTGCACAGCGGACGCCGTGCCAGTCGCAGCATTGCACACTTATTAAGCGGCGCTTCAAGTAGGATTGGCTGAAAAGATGTGTAGCTTCAACAGTCCTCAATCCGGTAGATTCCTATGATACTAGAATTGTCGAAGCAACAGCCTAACCACTGTCTTGTTAGGACGAAGGAATAATGTCATGAAAGTGGCAGTATTCATCCTATCACTATATGTAATGACATGGAAATGAGTCAGCAACGTCGATTGTTTCGTGATCGTGGCGATATATACACGACACTGCGCAATAGAGAACACATTCACGGCAGCGAGTAGTTTGCTAGATGCAGCCAAGTCAGAATTGCTCGTTGATTTTTAGGGCCTGGCAGCCGCTCTAAAAACCGTGTTTTCTGTTTTACCAGAAGGTTGCTACCCCCTGTTCTGTCAAGGCTAGTCCCTTCCACAGTCACAACGTCATCACCCCATCTTTTGTTCAAATAAATTTAGGGACAATATTTTGCGACGAATAAGACCGCATGGAAATGAAGCCGACATCATTCACTTTCCATACTTAGGTCAAGTCAAGTTTCGAATCTCGTCGTGAGATATCCCTCGAGGACCTTCACTGCCCTGATGCATCAACATGCAAGGCTACATACACTTGATTCAGCCTCTTTTGAGCTCATTTCTCTAATTACCCTCAAGTTTATACATCAACATGCTGGCTTGTGTTGCTAGCTCCACTCCGTCACCTTTGGCAGCCCCAAGGGGACTCCAGATGCAGGTGGAGGAGCCTCAGCAGCTCCGCAAGGGACCATACACCATCATCAAGGAACTCGGTTCGGGTCTGCACGGCCGCGTGCTTCTGGCCTACGACGACCGACTGCAACGCGATGTGGCGGTTAAACTACCGGCCGCTTTGACAGTCGATGCACTGACGACGGACCGTGTGGACGTCGACGAGCTGGAACGACAAGTGACGTCCATTGTGCACGAATGCAACGCTATGCGTCGAGTGCAGCACCCCAACGTCCTACAGATGGACCGGTTAGTGTCCGGCAAGAAACTCGACTGCGACTATGTGGCTATGGTGACTGAATTCGCACCGAACGGAGATTTGTTCGACTTGTTGGAAGTCGGTGGAGCTCTTCCGGAACCGTTGGTGAAAGTGTATGCATGCCAATTGCTGCGTGCATTGGAGGCGTGTCATGTTAATGGTGTCGTGCACCGCGACGTGAAGCCTGAGAACTTGTTGTTGGATGCCAACTACCAACTCAAGCTCACAGATTTTGGTGTCGCAGCTATGGCTCCGATGGGTGCTGATGCGACTGAAGTTTTTTCAAGGGATGAGAGCGGAACGGCACTGTATATGGCACCGGAGATTAAAGGAAGACGAATGTACCGCGGCACACCCGTGGATGTTTGGTCTGCTGGTGTGGTGCTGTTTATCCTGATCACAGGTCTACCACCTTTCAATGAAGCACAACAGGGAGACGCGTGGTATGATGATCTACTGGCTGGCGACTTAAAGCATTTCTGGGCGACACAGCCGGAGGAAGTTCTTCAGTCGATGACTCCTGGTGCACAAGACCTCATTTCGTCCATGTTTGTTGCTCCAGATGAACGCATCACAGTGACGGAGGCGCTACAGCACCCGTGGTTGCGAGGTGCCGACTGCGTGGATTCGGTGCTGATTCACAACGCCGTGTCTACCCACCTCGAAGCAGCTCGTGCCGCGAGCAAAATGGAAACTGCTTAAAGCAGAACGAAGCAAAGAGTGCTGGAGAGGAAGCACTCGGTTAGAATAGTAGATAGCAAGTAGTTTACTGTGTAGTATTTATCATTTCCAACAAATGTACAATAGAGTTTTTGCCTGGAAGACAGTGTTGTTGCTGCTTGGTCACCTTTGTGAGCTCAAGTTCAGTTAGCGTTCCAGTCAACGCAAATTAATTTCGATGGAGTAGCGTTACTACAGTCGACATACACATTTTAACCACACTACATACAGCATATACTGCTGCCAGAACGAGCAAGGAAGCTTGATAATAAGTGCTCTGTATTTATACACACAAAATTGGCCCGCTGAACACACCAAAATGTCGTCCAAGTCGAGACTACAGGACTAATTAGCCTTGTCGGCCGGTCGCATGGCTCTAAACGACATGCATAATAAACAACGTGACGGCACGCGAGTTCCGCACTGAATGATAAATGCCGCACGCTTTACGCGGTGCTGGTGCAAGCTGCCGAGCCCGTGTGCATGATCATCTGCCGCAACTTCTTGATCGTCGGCGACGGTTGTCCGTGCATAATGTTCACAAATGGCTTCCTGAACTTGTTCCCAGAGACCGAGCGACCACGCACAGTCTTGAGCGTGTGCATCTGAAGCTTCAGCATCTCCACTTCTTCCGTCTGCGAGATTTCGCTCGAGTTATCAAAGAACTTGACATTCTCCTTCCAATTCATTCGACGCCAGAGATGCAGTGAATTGGCCCACTCCTTCATGAGGTCATTAGTCGGTGCTGCAAACTCCGTCACACGAGGTTCGCCCAATTTCATCCGGCGGCCTTCCACACGAACCACCTCGGCAGCTGAGACTGTAAACCGGTGCGGGAACTTGCCAGTCACCGACTTCTCGACGCGCACTTTGGTCACATGACCCGCCATCTCGAGCTCCCCGACGACCATGCCTCCCTTTTCAGAATAATACTTGACCACGCCATCCTCAAACACACAGAAGAGCAATTGCTACAGCGTAAAAGGTCAGTCAAGAATGGACATGCACTAGTGGCTATAGTGCTGCGTACCGGTGGGTCGTACGCATTGCGTCCGCATTTCACGAGGTATCCCTCTCGGTACATTGTCTGAACTGGACAGGGACAGTAGACTAATGGGTTTGAACGTACGTAGCGAGCCTGTCCTAGAAGTTATTGACGCTGAACGGACGCAAATCGCGCTTTGTAACGGAGACGACGCCAGCAGCTTCCGCTCGGGACGGCGCGGAGCTTTTGCTGTCAACACCTTTGCGTTCTACTACGCCAGCCGGTCGATCGTGTGGGAATGCTGGCAGATGGCACTTGCCATACAATTCTCTAGTCTCGCCACAGTCACGCATCTCCAGCATTAGCCTGCGCCAGTCTATATCTGCAATCGTACCAAGAAGCCAGTCTCGCACTTAAGTGACTTTCGTACTTACACGAGTAACAACACTAGACACCTGTATAATACGATTGTAACTGCTTTAACAGGTACCCGTCCAATTCGATAGCAGTTATGACAATGATGCGTCAAACGGTTGAAGTCACATTGCGCATTAGGAGATCGCAGGGAGCAACATGACTGACAAAAGCCTGGCATTGCTGGACGTGGACAAGTTTGCACGCTTCAGTAGCAGCACATTCCGTGCAGACAAATTCTACAAGACCATCGGCTATGGCTTAGGCGCTACTGGCCACTTGTTGGCCCATACGACGCAGGAGACTGAGACGTCCAAAGGTCTGCGAGCTATTGCGTCCAATATTTCCATGGCACGTTACGTCATCCGCTTCACGGGCGGCTTGGAGTCGTACGCGGCTTGGAAAACGGATCTTGGTGCTATGGGGACGACAGCGATTACGTCAAGCGCCTCGTGAGTCTGCAGGCGCTGTCCATGATGATCTACTATCCGCTGGAGCACGTCTCCTACTTGGGCTTTGTGTGAGTTTTATGTGGTGAGGATTGACGTGATGCTGGTGCTGATTTTATTGTGGTACAGGGCTCCGAAGCTGCTGGACATTGATGCTATGAAGGTCTCACGAAAGTCGTGTCAAGCGTGGGGCATTTACATTCTGTTGGATGTCTATGCCAATGCTCTTCGGTATGTTGAAGCTGTTGGCTGGTGGGAAAAGTGCTGGTGGTGATAGTGATTTGCTGTAGGATTCAAGCTTTAAGTGCCAAGGAGAAGCAGATCAAGAAGCAGGAGGACCTTTCTGACGAAGAGGTAAGTATTCTATGATGGAGCTTGATGTGTAGTTACGGACGTTCAATGACAGTCTCTACTTTACATACAACTCTGTAGCGAGCGACTGAACTCGCCACCATACAAGCTCGGTACGTGGAAATGCGCGCTGTTGTAAGCTGATGTAGCGCTAATGAAACCATCCTGATGGATTTTGCAGTCGCCGAGAGCTCTATTACGTGCAGCTACGTAATTTCTTCTACGCTGGGCCTTGCATTCACTGGTGTTCCGAGAAAGGTTTCCTCCCAGGTATGTGCACGCCGAACACGCATGCTGTCTTATTATCGTTTTGTATTGTTTACTAATGTTGTTGATGTAACCAGAACCTCTCGTGAGCTTCTTCTGTGCAGCGGAGGCTGCCGTTGGTATCTGGCGCTCGTGGGTTAACACCAAGTAGCTACCACGAGTCGAGCTCAGCTACTTCCCATCTATGGTATCACATGGCACACTATGAGGAAACGTGAGAGGAATGTATTGGTCTATTGTTCTTCTTCATTGTAGATTTTGTGGTGTAATCTGGAGGAAACTCAAGAACCCTACCAATTCTACATAAAGTACTTGTGGTCATTCTTCATGTTACATGCACAGAACTAGATAGTTAGATGAATTTATTGCTTACCAACGTGGACTTTGTTAGCAGGCCCTACGTAGTGTGATGCATCAATGTTAAAACTGTTTCCAACGATCATGCTGCGTCATCGGGACATGATGAATGTCTGTGTACCCTCGACAGGAACCAACTACAGCTTCTTACTTGACAAACTCCCATTTGTTGACCATCATCTTTGAGATGCACTGTAGGGCTTGCTTCTGCACCTCGGCATTTTCATGCGTCATGAGCTTCATTGCCACCTTCTTCGCACCAAGTCTCTTCGCAATATGCTTGCCATTTGGGTAGAAGCGCACAAATTCACCCAAATCGAATAGAGCCACGGACACCGTCTTTGGGTCATCGGACTCCAACAAGTCGATCAAAAGACTGCAGTGCAACACCGTTAGTAACTGTAAATACTGTCTTCATACGAAATAGGAAGCGCACCGAATCAGCTCGAAGTCCTTGTTTTCAAATGTCATGAAGTTGTCCTTCCAAAACTTATCCGTGTGGAGGAGTCCCCAGTTCAATGTCCCCGTTCGTAGTTCCTTCTCGTACCGCTCCATAGTGCTGTACAAGCAACCAATTGGTCAAGATGACCGCCAATGAAAATACATGTAGAATGTACATACTTCAGCTCCTTGTATTCGCGGATGAGCACGTCACGAATAGCCTGAATACCCTTTGCAATATCTTCATCAGCCCACTTTCGCTCGCGCATGTTATTCAGTGTTTTCAGCAGCCCACTGTCAATCATGCGTTCGTTGAAGAAACCACTGAGTTTTCCGAGTAGATTCTGTGTAGTAACAAGTTTGAGCACTTTGACGACTTCACCTGCAACATATTCTCGGATTTACTCTAGTAAGGATGATCAATCTCACCTGAAGGGCTTCTAAGGCGACACGAACAACCTTCTCACGCGGAGCTGCTGCCACTTGCTGCACGATCGCATCCAATGCCTTGGCAGCCACAAACTTCTCCAATGCTTCGTCGCAAAATGCCAACGTCCACAGGATAAAAGTGAGCTGAAGAAAATGCATGAAGCCATTTCAAAGTCAGCATGTTTAACGCAACCACTAGACTCAACAGTAAAGCTTTGAGCATACCTCATACGCAAGTTGCGCGCGGTTCTGTGAGCTCTCCAACAAGTCCACAACTCTATTGCACGATAACATAGAAATATTGAGCAAACATTCACATCAATGAAACCAATGAAATATCTACTTACGGAGCAACACCCCCAAGCTTGACGAAAACCACACGCAGCTTCTCGTTACGCAGGAGAACCATCAGGGACGACACCGCAGCTCGTGTTACATTTGCACGGGTTGAATCGTTCGTCGACGTGGGCAACGCACCCGTCTTCAATGCCTGGATCGTCCACTGGCTCAGTGCCTCAGCATCTTCTTGACGCGGACGAATTCTAAATCAACGTAACCAAAGGTTAGTGTTTGTATTTCCACGACAACGCCTACAAAATACACACGTGAGGAAAAGTGCCAACAAGTGGCTTGCAGCGTATTGCATGTAGCCCGTATCATTGCGAATCATTCTCAAAATGGCGCAGCGTCAACAGTGCTTCCTTCTGGCACAAAGTACACCATCCGCTTGTGCA
>VOQZ01000141.1:0-48370 GCA_008079305.1 Phytophthora palmivora | reverse complement strand
TTGAAGACTGCTTAGCGTTTCTAGCAGCTGATGAATCAATTGTTGAGAAGTTCCATGTAGTGTTTCTCCATTTTCTTCGGCCAGTTTGGATTCCACAATCACGAAATGACGAAGTAATTTGAGAAGCTTTGATAAGCACATCACGGAAAGTGTCCTTGAGCAAGCAGATGACGAGGACTTGACGACAGCACAAACTTTTCAAGTTGCGTCCGACCACCAAGTTTTATAAAAGATGCACTCCACATATTTACTGTTCCAATCAAGCTGTCAATCACCCCACACTCGCAGTATCTGTATCCACCCGATTATCACCGTCTTCATCATCGCCATCATCATCGTCATTACGTCTACCACCACACAACGCAAATTTTTCCACTAACTCAGTTGATACAAAAGCTTTGGAGGGCACTTGGAATCCAGAAGCGCATCCCACTCGAACGAGCCGGGGCTTTACGGATGGACCCATCGATAGCTAGCACACTGTTCAATGTACGCATGTGTTTTTCCATCTCCTCGTCCGTTGTGAGCAACTTCAATACCTTCCAAGCTTCTTCAGCAATTCCACCACTGTAAGACAGCAAGTTAAACAAAAGTGCTACCCAGGTATAGTTTCCTGATATTTCCGTCTTGATCGCGTGCCAATCACTCTCTGGGCTGCTGTTGTTCCCGGTCCCGCCTACACCCGCAGCGGCCGCAGCGGCAACCCCAGCTGCTCCATGAAAGTCTAGGATGCTACGATTAGTGTGGCCACTCGTATCACTTTCCACTTTCGACAATAGAATCACCTCAACATAACTGGCATGCTTGGGCGTCCTATAAGAAGAATGTGGAGCTGTTTGCGCCAATAACGCTCGTCCTGAAGTCGTGCGTGAGGATCCAAGAGATGAATTGAAAACACGCGCCTTCTCCAGCGTAAATTTTCCGTGCCCTTGTGCAGTTAATTTCGTCTTCGCCGAATTCACGATGCGAACCCGATCAGCTGGGTGACCCGTGTCCTTGGCAACCCGATCGCGCAACTCTGATACAAGCGAAGTTCGCCTCAAGTGATACCGAAATGGTGCTGCAACTCGACCACCTTGTGTTCGAACGTACACTGTTAGCTCCTCTGGACCATCGAAGGACCCTCCCACACTAACACCGGACTGCGTCTGAACAACGGATTGATGGAGAAAAGTACTAAGCAATACTAACAGACGGCGCACTTCTCGCATAGTTGAAGCATCAATCGAGCTCTTTAGCTTTCCTTTAGCCTCCAAAGACACCTTTCCACGAAGTCTGACCACACTTCGCGCCGAACGAGCTTTGAACCGACGTGAAGGTGGAGATAAATGAGGTAATTGGTCGCTTGTTGACTTACAACGTCATTCTCGGCGCGTAAAGCCACATCATACAATGTCTCAAGGCCTTGCAAATCCATCGCTTCTACAAGAAAAAGCCCAGCATCTTCCTTGCTATCCGGCACACTCCGCGATGTGGTACTACCCACAACAGCAGTAGAAGAAATACGTCTTGTACTCGTATTGACAAACCGAAACAATCGCTCCAGAACCCAAAACGACTCCTTATTCATCGTTTGCATATCCAAACTGATCTGGGAGGTGGTTCTGATTTGATTAGTCGACGATTTTGGGCTAATCAGAGACTGAAATATTTCACCCACTACGGCCTCAGAAAAGCCCGTGTGGCCAGAATACGCTCGATGGACGAAATTGTTGGGATCAGGGATGACTGTAGTAAACCAAGCAAAAAACACCTGCTGTTCTTCCTTGGTGCTCTCAGGACCGTTAAAACAACTCCACAACTGGCATACAGCTTCAAAAGGCAGCTTTAGGTCAGATTTCGTGACGATATACCCAAGGAATGACAATCGTTTGTTGATGGCAATGAGATGTCCAAGTTGTGATCGGCTGCTGGAATCGGATTGTGCAACGTATTTTTAATTGCCTCGACGACGACAGAAACAATGTTGTGTGCGTTGTTCAACTCTTTCAGTAGCTCGCTGGCCGTCGTCGGAGGAGAATTCGCTCTCGTCAACGAAACAGTCAATGATGATGAACTTCCACCGTAACCATCCACAATCCGCTGGATCAAACTCATAGACGTCTCCACCAGCATTCCAGATTTGATATTCTCTGCACATTTGCGTAGATAGTCACTTAGTAGCTGTTGCTGCTCTTTTCCCGCCGTGAACGATGATGAACCGGCAGAAATCCACAACTTTTGCACGTAATTCAATGAGTCCGCTAGGGCTGCCTCAACTTCGGCTCGCATAGATCCACGGAGTCCTAATGATTCACCCTCGTTTGGCGCTTCAGTTTGAAGAATTGCATTCCAATATAAAGTGCAGCATAGGTTTACCACCTTATTCAATACCTCCATATCTTTTTGAGCACTTGGGCTGAGTTTGTTTCGTGACCCAGACGCAGCGCTTACAAGTGACGTGAGCGACATTTTAAAACCACCTGTCTCACCATCAACTACGAGCTTGGATGCAATCATGATAACACGCTTGATGAAATTTATGACGAGTTCGTCATAGTCACTCAAAGGAACTTGTGTCAGCAACATCACTACAACATCCACTAAATCAGCTGAAAGCACACCACACAGAGAGATCAAAATTTCGAAGACCGTCTTTCTGCCTGAGCGAAGTTGGCTAAGCGCTGTTTTCCACATCAATACGATGTGTTGCTCCGTCAAAAGACCGTGAGTCGCTACAAATCCAAATATCTTTTTGGAGCGCTTAAGGATTTCCAAGTGAGTACCTTCTTGAAGAGAGTACTTCGCGCAGCTCTCTCGATCACCCAGTATTACCTCAAGAATATCTGAAGCCGTTAACCACTCCACAATGTACTTTGAACGCAGCCATTTCGTTACGGGCTGTTCAGCGGTAGTTGAGGACAGTGGATCACTTGAAGTACTTAAGGACGACGTAGTACTGACGGATGATGAAGTACGCCTCAAACTCAAGCTTGCCTTTCTCTGAAGAGTATCTTTTCGTTGTGCCATCGAGATCAAGTCGTTGATGCGGGAAATACCGAGGAGACGTTGCGATAAATACGGACAGCATATAAACTTTTTTGACAGATCCAAATGAAAAATCTCAATCGCCTCAGCAAATTCCACATCACACAACATAGCGGAAGTATCTGTGACGGTTGATTCGTCGATATCAGATTCCGTGTTGCGCCCTCCAAGCAATAGCCCGTCCCGGCATAACAAATCCAAAACTCCCACAATATGATCAATGAGTCCATCGTCGTCCTTGAGCTCCTCCCCACTCATACGCCTCAACCGTGAGAAAGTAGCATTCAGAAACTCGCGAAAAAAATCTTCAGTTTGAACCTCAGTTGTCGAACGACGCCGAGTCGAGGACGAGGTGCGGCGCCGCTTCTGTTGCGTGAGGCAAGGCTTTGCTTCGTTGAGGATCGTGCAGTACAGTAGTACTTCCGTCAATGTAATATTTGTGTCCGCAAGGCGCTGAAGGATCAGACGAAAGCCTCCGGCTTGAACGAACAGGTCGACATTGTCAATGAAATAAAATGATCGGCATGGGTGGCGAGTCGGGATCGCAGCTAAAGCATCTGGGCTCACCAGGTACGACGTATACACCAGGCGTTGATACTTTGTCGCTGTGTAGCTTCCAGGGTACTTGATGTAGAAGAACATGCACGAACTGTGACCGTTGAGAATCATTCGTAACAACGACAGCATATACATCATCACACTTTCCGCATCATTGCCGAGCATACAGGCCACGACGTTCTTCAGTACATGTTGATGAAACGAGTTCATCTCATCAGCTAGATCACTCGAAAGAAACGTACACAGCAGCGATCTCTCGATAAACGGGATGAGCAATCTCGGCAAATACGATCTCTGTTTTTCGCGGTCGTAGAAGTACTTGTCAAACTGTTCTCGAGCCTGTTGCAAGTCCTTCATATTAGCGTTCCACATACTCCCTTGCTTTCTTGGGAACGGATATGCCGGAGACATATAGACATTTGTATGAGATCCCAGCTTTGCCACTCGATTGCGGCATGTTGTCCGCGATAAAAATTCATCTCGTCCCTTTTTCCACATTGGAATATGCACACGAATTCCGATGCCGAGTGTTGCAAGATCTGCGCTACACTCCACTTGTTGGACGACATGTCCTTAACATCGATCCAATTGCCTGCTTTCTGGTTAAAATGGACCATTTCGACCCCGTCAAGTCTTCACTGGTCAGTCTCCGAAAACATAAATACGTCCGTAGCTCCTCTGTCATCAGCAATAATGTTAGTCCCCATAGAAATAGACTCTAGTAAGCATTTCGTACTGCCGTCATCAGCGCTGATCAGCGGCTCTTCCAGGCTCTCGAAGCCTTCAGGAACGTCCTTCAGGTCCCTCACCACTCGAATCTCCTTGAGCGGCATCACCTGCTTCGCTTGAGCCGACGGGGACGTCGGGGGACGGAACTGCGAGGCTTGGAACCAAAGAAACGTCCCTTCTGGCGGTCCACCGACTTGTCCAACTTGGTCCACGCAGTGTCCTCCGTTGGCGGCTCTTCGTCTCCGAGACGTAGCTGGGTGATGGCCAATGGAACAGAATCAGATGTTGCAGTAGGTGAGGGCTTCTGATTCCGAGTCGGCGACTCAGACGAGAGCTTGTACCAGAGATACGTGTGAGGCGACACCTCGGCCGCTGCGCCCTCGGCGGTCGTGACGCGGTGGAAGCCGCCGCCTGCTGCTAGCGCGTTGCCATACGTCACCTCCAGCCCCGCACGAACTCGTAGTGCATGGCCTCCTCAGATTCTCCTCCCGGCCAAGCGGAATCAGACGCGCTCAATGCGGAATTCCCTTGCAAGTTCAATCTTGAGGGGAGATCGCTTACAAAACGCCAATTTGGAATAGTGAAAAAGCTGATTGGTAGATATGGAAATACGAGGGGCTGATTGGCTGATATGGAAGGGCGAAATAACCAGGTTAAATAAAGTTGAAGTGGTTGCACTTGTATTCATTTTATTACTACTGAAGTATTGTGTTTTCTTTCTAGCATCTACTTTAGTTCCAAAGCGGTAGGATTGACTGTGCACCGCAGAACCAGCGATCACATTTGTAGAAAGACTCACGGTCGAATCGTTTCTGGCATTCGTACTCGTTTGGTAGTGCTTTTGATGGGCATGGACTCTTGAGATGTAGTGCTGGTGGATTCTGGTACACGGCCTCACCCTCCATCATGAATAGGTCCAGCGCCTTCACGCGGTTGGTCACCAAGTGCTGATCCCGAACGAGTTCCATTCCGGCGAGACGAATCCGATCGATCTCTGGCCAATTGCGAGGGTCGTTCACCCACCAGATAATCTCCTCGGGGTTCTGTCGATCAAAGCCCACATAGTGCTCGCCCTCGTTCATCCCCAGTGCGGCGAGTAGCGGCGATACATCACGGTTCACCGCCAGCAACGCCCCCGTCGAAGGGATCTCGAAAATCTTGGCGATAACGTATTGGAAAATCAGCGTCGTCGTGATAGCTGTACGGTACGAGCGCAGGTAGGACGCGTAGATGGTGGACTGGTTGTCTGCGACGTAATAGCCAGAATGCTGATAAATGTCCATGATGTCTCTGTGGTCTTGCTGGTACATACCCAGCCAGTGACGCAGCGGGTACCAATTGGATCCGAGCTTGCCCGACAGAATAATTTTGTTGATCGGGTACTCGTTGAACGAGGCGTTCACAAAGTCCGGACCCGACGAATGCGGCAGCCAGACCGTCAATGGCAAGTCGCGCTCGTTCACCAAGTCAGTAATCTTGGCAAAGTAGTCGTCCATGAAGTACGTGTAAGTACCCACCATAACATCCACCTTTGTCAGAATCTCATCACGCAAGACGATGGGATTGAACTGGTCGTAGTAGTGCAAGTCATCATTCCACACAGCAATGATCGTACCCAGTGCACGCAACTCATGAAAGTACTTACTGTACTCTTGTAGAAGTGCCATGGGATAGTAGAACGAGTTCAAACAGAAGAGCAAGACGCTGGGAGCTCGTTTCTTATCCATGTTGTAAATCACCTTCATCGGGTCCTTGGACGTATCGAGTTCTTCCCATCCATGATCAGCCTTAAGTTCATTAAAGAGCGACAAGAACGAGCGCAGCACGTAACCTTTCCAATGAGACGTGCATCCCACTAGAAACTTCCGTCCATTGGTGTGTTTCCTGCGTTCAGCCACCCACGCCTTCACTTCTCTCGGGTTGGACGCCGAAGCCGGGAACAGTTTCCCATGGGGTCTCCCCGTCGTGTCCCTCAGTGCCTGCATGTCGACGTCCATCTCGTGATAGAAGCCCAACTGTCCATTATGTCCGCGTTGTGGCACAAAGTATCCGTTGAACCTCAAGCGGCCCGCCACTTCCAGCGCCAACAGCGTCGACGAACCGAGCACCAGCAGCGCCAATGCAGCCAATAGCAACACGCACTTGCCCATGGAACGCGGGCCTCCAGGTGTCAGCAGTAGTCGCAGTCTTTTGAGCCAATCCACGACGTTGCCTCGCCTCCGTCGCTTGTCATTGTCGTCATCGTCGTTGCGTTCGTCTCTGTGCCGTGAGGAGACCACTGGTAACAGCATCTTGCTACTGCCATTGTTGCCCCCCGTGAGACGCACCTCCAGCATCTCCTCCAGCTCCTCACGTGGGTCCGTATCGGACGAACGGGAGCCACCACTACCTACACGCTCGCGCATCTTGCCCTGTAGCTAAATGGCGTCATGCGTTACACTCATTCGTCAAAACAACGTCTTTGTAGATTATTTCAGCCAATCCAACTTCTTATGAAGCGATGATTGGTCAAAATCATTCTAAATTCCACATTTTAACCAGTCATTGCGGCGTGCGTTATAACGTACAATCTGATGCCGTTGCAGACGCTGACACAGGAGCTGGCGCGGCAGATCGCGGCCGACTACCCGACGCTGCAGAGCCTCAACCTGTCGCGCAATGCGCTCAATGATGTGCGCCACCTGAAGCTGCTGCCGCGCTCGCTGACGCAGCTGGATCTGGGCTCGAATCGCCTGTCGTTGCTGCCTGACGAGCTGGGGACGTGGATCCCGGAGCTTCGACTGCTACGACTGCGCGCCAACGCGCTCGAGTCGCTGCGACCGCTGGTTGGCTGTAAACAGCTGCAGACGCTGGACGTTGGAGCCAACCGCGTGGCTCTTGTAAGCGAGCTGCGCTTCCTACAGCCGCTGACACAGCTCCGTCACCTGGCGCTGGACGGGAATCCGCTGGCTGACGCACCCACGTACCGCCGCGAGGTGCTGGGCCTGCTGCCACAATTGCAGTCACTGGATGGACAGGAAGTCACGGCCGCGGAGAGGTTGTACGCCAAGTTGCAGCTCAAGACGCAGCTTGGTGGTGGAGATACAGGGACATCGCCAGCCCCATCTCCGAGACTGTTGACACCAGACAGTTTTCGATCACAACGGAATAGTGAACAGGAAGTGGCTACGACGTTGAGAGTGGAAGTGAATGGGGAGATGAGGACGGAACGTGATTTGGACGACACGAGTTGGGAGGAAGGCAGGAATCACAGGCTCGAGTTTCACGAATCAGATGGAGTGGCAAGGCTGCCGTCACCGTTAGTGTTAACATCAACTACTACACTCCCTGCAGGCACTTCACAAAGGCCATCAGAGTCGGAAAGAGCACAAACTTTTCAACAAACAAAAAAATCGGATCGTCGCAGCAACTGTTATCACCGGCAAAACTACAAAGCTTCAGTCATCACTCCACAGAGTGGCCGTGATAATTTCCAGACTGTTGTTACCAGAACACGTGAAGATCGCATTGTAGCTGCTTCAGATACAGGGACGAGGGAGATGCTCCTGAAAAGCCGCGTGGAGGCGCTCGAGGCCATATTGGCAGTGCACGACAAAACTGTGAAGCACACACTAACGCGCTTTGGTGAGCAAAACGGAGGCTCCGGGTTGAGTGTAGCAGGTAAAAACGGTAGTAATGTTGCGCCAACAGTAGAAGCTGCTGCGGCTGTTTACACTCGGTTACTAGCTGCTTGGCGTGAAAAGTGTGTTGCACTCATGGTTCAAGCGCAATCGAACGGGCTTGCGAACGAGACCCTCATTCATGAATACCAACACCAAGAAACAAAGATTTGTGAAGACCTTGCACGATGTGAAGAAAAGTTAGAAATGTGGCAGCAACGTGCAGCAGATTTTGAAGCTCAACGTGATTTGGAGGTGGTGACGACGCGCCAAGCTGAAAACCAGCGAGCACAGGCCAACGCGAAGGCAGTACAGGCCGTGCGAGGTTTGGCTCTGGAGCGTGAAAAGCTCCAACGTTTTGCTGAGACTGTGGTTCGATTCACTGGTGGTGTTGTTCGTGACAAACTGGAACAGCTACAAAGCGGATCTGCGAGGCTGGAAGCGCTAGAGCGACGGTTGTTCCTGGCAAAGGAACGAGTCGAGGTGGCAGCTACCCTTGTAGCACATCGTGAGACGAGGTTGCGGAACAGTGAGGCTGCGCTGGAGGCTGAACGGAGAGTATGGGTACATCGGCTAGAGCAGATAAGCAGCATGAAACCACAGGATCAGGAGATGAAAAGCGAGAACAATGGCGATGTTTCTAACGCAGTAGTGCGGCCACCAGCAGATGGTAAACTATTAAGACCCGTGACAGAGGCAGCGCTACGTGCCCTGTTTCATCGTCTCGACTCTTATGACACTGGCTTGGTTCGGTCGCAAGTACTGCTTCAAGCGCTACGCCGAGGAGATCAGGTGTGCTCAGTGCTATTGGGGGCCCCAAGAAGCTATCGAAGCTCGTATCTCATGTTGAAGCTTCTATCAGCAAGCTAACACTTGCTGGTCGTCCAACAAAAACGCTCACATGGGGTGAATTTCTGCTGTTTTTCATTCCAGAGAATTCTGTGTCACTAGCAGCATCATTACAAGGTCTTGACGACTCTGAGAACGGGACTATGGTAACACTTGAAAAGTCGATCGGCGCTTGCTCGCTCTGTGCGGCAGTCAAGAGTAATGGTTTGCCAAAGTGGCCGTTTGCTTCGCCCTATTCAACTGAACCAGCAAACGACACCGACGGTGATGTAAAATCGGTCAAGAAACGCAAAGAGCGAAAGACGCTCGAAACGCTGAGTCACGCAGAGCTTGTGCAACAAAATGCTGTACTATTAACTGATCGTGAACGTCTTCGGCGACTACTTGCTCGGGATGCTCACGACCTGCAAAATCGTGTGCGGGGTGTCCGTCGAGAATGGGAAGAAAAGACCAGCGAATTAGTTCACCAAAAGGAAATGTTTCAGCGAAAGCTGGACAAGCAAACTGAGGTGCTGCATGATACCCAAAAGCAGTGTGAAAAAGCTGAGAGTGCCCATGATAGTGCTGTATTGGAGATCCAGACGCTGCGTGAGCAGTTCTTCATGCAGGAGCAAGAATTTGAGCTGCAAAAGAAGAAACTCGAGGCGGAGAGTACTGAGCGACTCCAGCACGAGCAGGAAATTTGGCAGACAGAGATTCAGGACATGCGTTTGACTCATTCGCTGCTTCAGGCTGATCACAGCAAGCAGCAGATGCGCATTCGCCAGCTTGAGAGGGACCTAGCACGACAGAAAGAAGCACTTCTTGCTCACGAGACGGAACGTGTCGCGAGCCTCGAAGCGAAGGTGCGTCATCGTGACACGGAGTTATCACGACTGCGACGTGAACGAAACACGATTTTAAACTCCTTGCGCGAGAAGGAGCAAAAGCTAGCGTTGGCGACTGCGCCAGTGGAGCCTACGCCTACCGAGTCAATCGCCATTCAGACAGAGAGATCGCCACCCTTAATGCAGAAGACAGTGGCGTCCCAAACTACTCCAATCAAACCACCTACTGCAGACCGCTTGAACTGTGAGCTAGACAAATCTCGCAGCGGTCGAATGAGCATCAACGAAATATCAGCACCAAGCTCTTTGGAGGGTGGTGATGCCAGAAAACACAATGATCGTCGTCTTGATGGAGTTAAGGCAACCCACTTAACCCCCGAGGATGTAAATTTACGGTTGCAGAAGTTGCAGTCACTCACTGAAAGCTTGTTAGCGGACTAGAGAAGACTGCTTAAGCAGCAAAAATATTATGAACTGTGAATATAGGATACAATCGTCTGTCCAGCTAACTCCTTTGCCGCACGGCTTATACAACGTAGTTTTTGCCTGCAACCATCTTCGTCTTGGCATCTTTCTGTGGTCGCCGCAACGACGAAGGTGGAGCTAGCACACTAGCCTTACCCTGTTGACTCTTGGCCCACGAGTAGAACATGACGCCGCTCACTACGATCATCGTGGCCACGCCACGTTTAGTGTCAAAGCACTGGGATTCCTGTTGGCTGCAGTACAGCATCGAACTGATCACGAACACACACACCGCGCGCAAACTCTGCATGATGCCAGTTGTGACGGCACCGCTGGAACCTAGCATCACGAAGTACGTGAGCCCGTGAGCTAGTTGAGACAGCGTGTACGCCACGAGCGCAGACACAATATGAGTCGTATTGCCGTTGGCCTCAGCGATGGGTTTCGTCACGAGTGCATCCCATTGGGGAAGCACAATGATGCTCTGATAAATGGCAATGATAGCGACACAAGCAGCTCCAATCTTCAAGCACAATTCTTTTGGATGCGGTCGTTCGGCCAGCTTGAGCGTGTATTCTCCCGTGACGTAGTTTCCGCCGTAGAACGCCGCACCTACCAGCGTATTGAAACACCCCATGAGAACGATCGTGTTATCACGTCCACTACCCGATTCTCCCAGCGCACTGAACGCCAATCCGAACGTCACCAGTGCAATACCAAACCACTCTTCCTTCGATACAACCTTCTTAAGGATGAATCGAGACATGAGTGCTGACCAGCAGATGACACTCGAGTACACGACCTGATACAGTCCACTACCAGCCATTGACAACCCCACGTTGGAGAAGATACAGCCTGCAAAGTCCAGCACTACCGACACGATGACACAAAGCTGCACAGTAGAGAGCGAGCACGAGACGGACGACGACGTGACACGGAAGCCGAGCGCAGGTTTCTTCTCGTCGTCGCTGCTATCTTCACCATCCTCTTCTTCTTGCTGGTCCTCCTTTTGGTTGTCCTCTTCAGCCACTGTAGCACGTCGTGTGAGCTCCATATCTACCGTCTCCAGGTCCATGGAGCGGTGTTTAGTAGGCGTGAGTGTGTCTGTGTGGGTGGGTGTCATTTCAGGCTCGACGTCTTCCTCGGGGCTTCTGCTGACTTGTTGCTGCTTCTTGGGACTCGGCAGTTTCTCTAGCATCTTCTGCTTCTTCTCTACTGTCTTTTGAGCTCTAGTGGCGCCCACAGCAGGCAATAAGCCCACGAGCATCATACCCAAGTAGTTGCAGAGCGGGAGAAGCATGGCTTTCTGGTCTCCTGCGCCCTGATAGAACACGAACTGCGCCACACACGTGGAGAACACACCTGTGGACAGGAACACGCCTTGCACCACCAGCTTCCGCAGCGCCGCGCCGTTGTCTGGAGCCTTCGTCGTGACCACCTTGGGCAGCTCCATCTTCAGGTATTTTCGGAAATGTGACGTGTCCAACGTGGAAGAAGAGGCACGGAATATGAGTGGCTGAAATGAGAAAGAAGATGCAGTACGATTGGATAAAAATAAACACACGATCAAACGATGATAGTCAGAGCACGAACCGAATTCCTGACACTGTCGACCAGCTGAAAAGTATCCGATACTTTGGTTTGAAGCAATTATGACGTTAAATGAAGAAGCAGAAAGTTATCACGTGCTAGGGGCTCCATCTACATATACTTCTGTCTACTTCAGGTTAGACCGAGTAACTGGCGTACGTGGGGTAGACGGCGTAGTCCCATTCGACGCTGTTCTGAAGCAGGTCATAGTCGAATCCATCGGCACCACCGCTAACGTAGAGGAACTTGGTCACGGGCACAGTGGCGTAGTAGCTGAAGGTCGTGTTGCCCGGCACGAACAATACGTCACCCTGGATCAGCTGCGCCGTCTCACCATCCACCTCGACCGAGAGCTGACCTTCCTCGAGCTGGAACGCCAGCGGCTGCTTGGGTGTGATAGTGTTCACAGTCTCATTACTTGCCTTAGCCGACATGGTGAGAGTGCCCATCGTAAAGTTACCGCCGCTTTGAGGTCCCTTCTGCACTGGCGCCAGCAACTTGTAGCCGTTCTCGTAGTTGAGGTACTTTTGAGCGTAGTTTTTCGCCACGAAGAAAGGTGTGTGACCGTCGTCGGCGAGTTCGTTCGAGCCATTATGCCAGTTACCACTGCCAGCGGATCCGTTTGCCGTGTCGCTCCGAGTTGCCCACGTCAACTGAGCGTACACGTCGTACTCTTCAAGTGCTGAAATGGTGTCAGCATTCGTACCCGCGGACGAATTCGTGTGCGAAGGCGCGAAGTTTGCGTACGTGCTGGAGTTGTAGTACGAGTCGCGAAGTGCCACGAAGAGCACCTCGAAACCACCAGGTTGAATGACGCCGGTCATCTGCGTGTCCGGGTCCAGTACTTGGAACGTATGGTACGTGTTGTGTGGCACAGCACCATAGTCACCCTGTGTGAGCACACGTGTCTGCTGCTTTGAAGTGGAGTTGTAGGACTCAGCCCAGAGCTGGAATCGGCCGCGGGTACAGTAGAAGTTCTCGTAATGGGTCTTGTGAATGTGTGGGAGCACACCCAAACTCGTGGATTCAGGTGCACTCGTTTGTAGCAGAGTGAAAGCACCACCCGATGACGGACCGGTCACGGAGAACCGATACACTTGATCGCCGATCTTGACAGCTTCTCCATGGTTCTTGGGCAACACATACGCTCGCAGATCTTCAGGAGCCGTGTCAACGACTAGTGAAGCCGAGGATAGCGAGGCTACACAAGTAGACAAAGCAATGTAGATAGAACAGATCTTCATCGCGGACGTTCGGAGGTGATACCGGAGGCAGAAGACTTGGTCACTGACGTCTCAAATTGGAAATGACGAAGAACTAGCGTGACGGAGGGGAACCTGAAGCAGCATTGGACTAGTCTACCTCGAAAACTACTACAGCTGTTCATGTGCAAAACAGGCATCAGGACCGCCATCACGTAGGTTCTTCCTGACACGGAGTCCGTGTCAGCCTTAAACGCCTCATTGTTTATGACCCATACGGACTTCCTGTGGTGCGAAGGTCTCTAGAGCAGTTCACGGTCGAATTTACAATGAGAAAGTGCATTGTATCTACAGCAACACGCGTGAGTTTCCCCAGCAATGCAGTCTGCATTGCAGAGTACACGGCTGCAGGTGTATCGACTATCAAATTGAAGCTGCTCGAGGATTTGCCAGTGCTTGTCTATCCATTGATTTCTGAAGTTGCGAGACGGAATGCTGACAACTGTTTATGCTGGAACACATTCAAGATAGCAAAAGGGGTTGCAACAGTTTCCCAGACGAACTTGGAGTCCAAGTTGGACCTCATCATTCAAGGTCTCCAAGTTGGACTCCAACTTGGAGCCCTTGAATGATGAGGCTGATGGGGTAAAACAGCCTTGTTTTTTTAAGCAGAAATGCGAGTGATGGTACAGAAAACAAAGAAAGCTTGTGCAACGGCGAAGCTTGCGAATCAATGTCCGATTAGCACTCTCGGGGAGCAAATAGACACAGCCGAGCCGAAAATTCAATCTCTAGCAACCGGTAAAACATTGTAACACCTTCGGATATACACTATTTAAATGAACTTCGTCTTCTGCAAAAACATAGCACACTCTTCTTTATACTCGTCTGCGCCTCAGTTACCACTCACCATCCGCTAACCTCCCAACACAATCGCCTTGCAGAACAACACAACCGACGTCGCTGCCCATCCTGTAAAATTGCCCATGAGTAGTCCCATGGCCGTGATAGTCACGTAGTCCGACACGGACACAATCTCTCTCTTCTGTGGCTTGTTCTGCGATTTGTCGTTCACCCCTGGTTGGTAGCAATAGTACATGCCCGCAACGCCCATTAGACACAACTCCCAGCCGAACATGGCTCGGGCGCTCAGTGAACCACTGTAGGTGCGGGTACTGGAGCCAATGAAGCCCGTGGTAAAGGACAGTAATAATGGCACCAATTGAGCGAAAGTCTCGCCTAATCTTGGCTTGAGGGACGGACCGTAGTGGTCATATAGCCGCCGCTTCTCTGGGTCCGAGAGCACCTCGTAAGCTTCCGTAATAGCTTGAAACTGTTCTGGTTCAGCGTTAGGATTCTTGTCTGGATGATATTTGAGTGCCATGGAGCGATAAGCCTTGACGATCACGGACGGACTGGCCGAGATATCCAAGCATTCATACAGTTAGAGTACAGTGATGGACAATAGTTAAACAAGAATTCTGAAGGACGTAGGAAGCGGTTGAACACCAAGAAAACGAGGATAGAGAGAGAATGTTAAGAACTAATCTTGATTGGTCAACTATGGAGCCAATAGAAAAGCTTCACACATCTTACTTTATAAGGGCACTTAATAAGTAGCATATATATTGCCGAGGGATGTTAATGGCGAGGAGGACGCGTGTCCTCCTCACTCCAAAAACTGACGGCTACTAGATAGCTTAACATTTCAGATACGTACTGGGACGTAACCATGGTAAAAGGGCACACTAGGAGTGACCAAGTCCTGGGCCTGGAGAGGTTCAATGGGGAGGACTATACCATGTGGAGGGATAAGGTGATTACCCACATTGAGACGCTGGATGAAAAATACCAGCGTGGGTTGTTGGAAAAAGACCAACCCGAAGCTACGGTTGTCATGATGGACTTCCTAGATGGGACGCCCGAAAAGCCAGTCATTTCGGTGAGTGAGGAGGTCACTCAAGAAGAGGCGAAGGCTAGGCGTTGGCGTCACCAACATTGGACAAGGGCTCGGTCAGAGCTACTAAACCTGTTCAATCAAGCGTTGCCTAACGTTTTTTTGAGTGGATTGTCCGATCAAGTGTCCAGGATGAATCCATGTGACATATGGAAGGAGCTCGAACAGAAGTATGGGCTCGGGGATGCAGGGGGCGTAATTGAGCTACGCCGCCAGTGGGAGCGCCTTACCACGTCAAACTGGAGAAATTTGGGGACCCTATTCGCCCAGTTGAAGAAGCTCCGTAACGACATCAACAGGAAGATGAGAGGCCTGGTTGGGAAGGACATGATTACGGAAGCATGGTTGTGCATGGAAGTGTTGGCTATCCTTCCGAGTGAGTTTTGGGGAAGTTCCATCAGCATGACCGAGGAGTGGTTCACGATCGAGAATGTTGAAGTGAGTCTCCGGCGAGTGTTTGGTGATCGCTCGAGGAAGGAAATCAGCATGTTGACCACGAAGATGCGCCCGGTGACGATCAACGTGGCGAAAAGGTTTACTGGGAAGAAACGAAGCAAGGAAGAGTCTGCCGAGCAACCATCGCGTGAGTGCTTCTACTGTTTTGAAGGTGGCCACTGGAAGAAGGACTGCCCAGTGATGGCTGAGGATCGCGATCCTAAGAGACCTGGTGGTAAGCTGTTCCGATCGAACATCCGGGCTACACCTCTTGCAAAGAAGAAACGGCTGATGACGGTCAAGAAGGGGGCCAAGCCGACTACCGAGAAGGTGTTGAGTAACCAGGACGAAGACAGGACTCCAGCCGAAGCTGCTGCCTTCGACTCCCAGCTGGAAAAGGCGATCAAGGAGGCAGATGAATTTGAGTACAAGGAAACTGTTCCAGCGAGTGAGGGCAGCGAAAATGAGGCACCGATGACCTCAATGGACATTGATGATGAGGTACGGAGAAGATTTCCTGGATATTTATCTAGGTTGAAACAACTGAAAGTGACTGACAATCTATGGGTGGTTGACACAGGGGCTGGACACGCAATAAGCTCGGACAGAAGGTGGTTCAGCCAGCTTGGCGAAGGGCGGACGCACACATTCGAGTACGGCAACGGGGGCACCTCATCAACCAAGTTACAAGGAACAGTGAGATTTAGTATTCTCAAACCCAGAGGTTACTATAGTAATATCTCAATAAAAAATGTTGCCTTTGATAAGGAGTGTGGTAGTAACTTACTCAGTGCATATTATTTAGCCACACAAGGGTATCATCACGTTCAGGCTAAAACGGGGGAGTACTTGTACTTCCTCGACAGTAATAACCGATTCATATTTGCTGCGGTAGCATTAGATGAAGTTTATTACCTGCCTAGCAGGCAGTCCGATATTAATACGAGAGTACTGTCAGTCGGTCGTAATACTCAGGTGGATGTTCATAAAACACTTAAGGAGTGGCACCTAAGACTAGGTCACGTCGGTAAAGGCAGGTTATTGAACATCCTGGCCGGTAGGGTTATCAAAGATGCGCCCCAGCTATCACGACGAGAAATGGAAAAGGTACCCTTCTTTTGTCGAACCTGTGAACTGGCAAAATCACGGCGGATGTCATACAGGAATATGGTAGCAGAAAAGTCGACCACCCCTTTGCATACGTTGCATATGGACTCCGTTGGGAAAATAAAGCCGCAAGGATTGTATACCACAATGGGACACAAGTATGCCCTAGCAGTGGTGGATGACGCCACAGCTTACAAGTGGTATTTTGTGATGAAGTCACTCAAAGAGGTTGGGACAATTGTTAAAACCCTCATTAAGCAACTGGAAAAACAACTCCCATATACAGTAAAACGTATAAGGACAGATGGAGGTACTGAATTTGTCAATAATATTTTAAATAACTACTGCAAAAGGAATGGACTTGTGTACCAGCAGTCAAATGTTGAGTCTCAGGAAGAGAATGGATCCGCAGAACGAGCACACCAGACAATAATGGGCAAAGTGAGGTGTGCGTTAATAGGGTCAGGTATGGCGGCAAAATGGTGGCCGGAGGCACTAAAATACATGACTGCAGTAAATAATAGAATACCAACTGCCCGACTCAAAGGGAAATGTCCATATGAAGTACTATTTGGTACAAAACCAACAGGAATTGGTCTGCAAATCTGGGGCAGCACTTGTTACGCCCATGTACCAAAGACCAAACGGACCAATCAGAAGCTTAGTGAGAGAGCTATAGAGTGCAAATTACTTGGTCTTTCTGATAGTTATAAAGGTTATCGACTATTAGATATTAAAGAAAACAGGTACCTCATTGCACGTGATGTAAAATTGGGACAACGTACACTGAGGGACTAATTTCACGGTCATTTCCATCAGGGGAAATTAACGTTAATATTGAAAATATCACGGAAATTTGTGATTTAGGAAAAAGAGACCGCGAAATAGACGTGTCTGGACCTAAAAAGCGACCACGGGTTGCAACCGAGCACGAAACATCAGTGGGAAGCACAGAAACAGTGGGAGATGTGGGACAGAGCGTATTTGTCCCTCCTATCCCACGAAGCTGTCGCAAAAGGAGACCAAACTCCCGCCTCAGGGACTATGTTGTATCAATCAACGCTGTCACAATTAGTACAAAAGTGATACCAATTCCAAGGTCAATAAAGGAAGCAAGAAAAGGGCCTCATGCCCAACAGTGGGAGAATGCTTTACAGATTGAATATCAAGCTTTAGTAGCTAATAATACATGGGATATTGTAACTTTACCTAAAGGGCGAAAAATATTAGGGTGCCACTGGGTATTTGATGTAAAATACAACCCAGACGGCACAGTTGAGCGCTTCAAAGCAAGGTTAGTCGTAAGGGGAAATACACAAACGCAAGGTATTGATTTTAATGAGATATTTTCACCAGTGGCGAGATATGAATCTCTACGATTATTATTGGCGATAGCTACAATAAGGGATCTACATGTCCATCAAATGGATGTGTCTACGGCGTTCCTCAATGGATCGCTATTTGAGGATATTTATATGCAACAACCACATGGGTTTAGGCATGGTGACGCGTCTAGCGTGTGCAAACTCAAGAAGAGCCTGTATGGACTCAAACAGGCTCCGCGTATATGGTACGCGCTCCTCAATAAGTTCTTGGTGAGCATAGGGTTTTGTCGGTGCAAAAAGGAGTACTGTTTGTACCGTCAAAAGTGGGAGGTAAATGGAGTAACTCATATAGTACTCATTTGTGTTTATGTGGATGATATTACTATCGCTGCCAGCAGTATGATACTGATGCAAAAGGTGAAAACCCAATTGGCTTCAAGATTTACTATGAAAGACTTAGGTGATATCCACTATCTCTTAAAAATGGAAATTAAGAGGGATCGGACCAATAAGATTCTCAGTATGTCTCAACATAAATATATTATGGACTTACTGCAAAAGTTTGAAATGACTGAGTGTAGCTCAGAGCCGACACCGCAAGCAAAAAGTGTAGTACTTGAGAAAGAGGATAGGTTAACCCCAGAACAAATATCAGCTCAGCCATTTGATTATAGAGGTTTAGTGGGGTCACTGATGTACCTTGTTCGTGGTACACGCCCTGATATAGCAAATGCTGTCAGAGAATTGAGTAAATTCTTGTCATGCTATAATAAGAGCCATTACAAGGCAGCCCAGAGAGTACTAAAGTATCTGAAAGGAACGTCGACGTATGGTCTCATATTTGACGGAAAAAGTAAGGAAGTAATATATGAACTATACACAGACGCGAGCTTCGCGAATGCTAATGAAAACCGAAAGTCAGTGACTGGGTATGTGAGTATTATGGCTGATGCGTGTATTACTTGGAAAAGTTCAAGGCAAAGTACTGTGAGCCTCCACACAGCGCAAGCAGAGCTAATAGCTGCTAGCGAAGGGATCAAGGAGAGCGAGTGGCTATGGGTATTATTAGAGGAACTTGGATTTAAGCAGAGCCAGCCAATAGTATGTTGGTGTGATAATAAGGGAGCGATTAGTATTATTAAAGACCCAGCTAATCATACATCAACAAAGCATATTGATATTAAAGGGCTATATGCTAGAGAAATTCATGATAAGGGAAGAATTGTAGTATCATACTGCAACACAAATGATATGATAGCAGATGCCCTCACGAAGGCACTGCCTCAAACTCAATTTGAAAAACTTAGAAGTCTTATGGGGGTTAAGGACCTAAGCCTCCCCTTACCGCAATAAGGTTTGGGGTTCGTGCACTGTCTTGGCCATGGATCAAAAGATACTTTGAAGTTAAAGATCCGCCATGTGGCATATCCAAAGTCATCTGACTCAAGTTGAAGTCTAAGATACTTTTCAAGGTTGAAGATCTGCCATGTGGCATATCCAGAGCCATCTGGCTCAATTTGAAGTTCAAAGATACTTCTTTAGTTGAAGTGCACCAAGGACAAAGACTTATGCGGTTAAATGAACAATAAGACGTAACGTTATGATATTGGTTAACTCTCATTGCGTAAAGTTCAAAGGTTAATGATTAGACTACGACACGCCATGATAACATGACGCAAGCACAGCAAGAGCCGACCGTTGACCGCATCTGGGAAGGGAGGGGCAAGCCCCAGCCATGCCTTGGAGAACTGTGCTCTAGCGCCTCCCAGACTCTGGATGGTGGTGCCACAGGATTGCTCCTGGGCTTTTTAACTGTGTTTGTCGTAGCCCCCCGAAGGGTTTGAAAGCGGCCAGAGGCGCTTAGTCGAACCAGAACTTAATAGAGCAAATTTGAGAGTGAATGAACTGGTGGCAAGTGCTTTGGAGCAGGGCACTAAGAGTCAGAAAACATAAGAAAATAAGAAACCATAAGGAATAAAGTATTTGATGGGACACAATTTTTGTGGTATTACAAATTAGGGAATAGGTCATGGGAATAGTGGTGTCACTAAATTTGAGGGACGCAAACCTTTTTGGAACCACCAATTTTTGGATTGCCTAATCTGCGAAAGGTCGTGACACGAAGAGTCGCATGTTATTTTTGAAAGGTCACAACTTGATTTAGAAAAGGACATTTCATATGCGATAAATGATAGGATAAGTAAGGATGTGCATACTCTTAAGAGCCAATAGTTATTGAAATGTAATCCTGCGAAATGCAGGATCGCATGGTATTTAAGGAAAGGTCGCAACTTGATTTAGGATAAGGCAAGTCATATGCGACCACAAAAAGGATAGTAAAGATGTGCTTGAACTTTTAGTGGGAGTGTTAAGAACTAATCTTGATTGGTCAACTATGGAGCCAATAGAAAAGCTTCACACATCTTACTTTATAAGGGCACTTAATAAGTAGCATATATATTGCCGAGGGATGTTAATGGCGAGGAGGACGCGTGTCCTCCTCACTCCAAAAACTGACGGCTACTAGATAGCTTAACAGAGAAGTACCTTGCGTCGGTATCTACGTCGAGAACAGAGTAATAACACGGTTCCTGCACCTCGTACATGGCCATCACAGCAGCAGAGAGGCAGCAACGGACCTGGTCACGTGAGAACTGCGGCAAAAAAGTGTATACACCAAAATGAATCTTTTCAACCAATGAAACAATTTCGAGCATTTTTGACTAATCAAACGAAGTTGAAGTTGACATCGTGGATACTTTTCAGCGGATACTTTTCAGTGGCAAACAGACTTGTGGTAGGAAGGCAAGCGTATGGATGTCTTATAGTTATTTGGACGATAGGAATGTACCGCAACGTGTCGGTTGTTTTGCATGTGCAAGGTGAAGTAGCTACCGTTGGCTACTTCAGAATGGATTGTACTACCACGTCGAGAAAACTGACGGATAGTGTGGGGGCCTGCAGCTTCATAGCGTCAAACTGTTCGCGACGCATTTCGAAGACCGTGCACGACTCCGCTGCAGTGGCTGTGGTCTGTCGCGGCTGCTGGCTCAAGAAGAACACTTCGCCAAACATGAAGCCGGGAAGCACAGTTTGTAGCGGTGTCAGAGGTTGACCAGGTGCGACGCTACCGTCTTCGTTCACGAGCAGCGTCACGGACCCGCGAGCGAGGAAGTAGAAGTAGTCGGAAGGTTCTGCAACGTGGTAGAACTCGTGGCCAGCGGGGATTTCGAGTTTACGGAAGAACTGGTCGACTCCCTGAAGTAACGTCGAGTTGTCAGGCTCACCCAAGTAACGGTGCAGCAACAGACTAATGGGCTCATTAGCATACCCTACGCGCCGCGTTTTGGCAGAATCATTTACGACTGGCATCAGTTGCTTTGCACAGAATTCGAGAGCCGAATCAGCTGTTGCGAAGAAACTGTCTTCGGTTGTAGCCTTGTTCTTCAGTAGCAAACCGCGAACATCTGGACGTACGTTCGCGAAGATGACACGGATGTCATGGATTCTGCAGTAGTTCTGCAAGATCGAGAATGCGCTTCGTGCAGCAGTCGCATCCATACCAGTAACACGTGTGAAATCCATGACAATAAACTCAGTTTGTGCAGCATTTTCGTCAGGAGCAGGAGTTCCATCGAGACATTCAACCGGCGCACCCCAGATCGATGCACGAGTCGGCAAAAAACTCGACTCGCGCTGTGTCCCTCTTTCTTCTTCATTCTCCCTCTGTTTGCGGACGTAGACGCCCTTCTGAACGCCGTCCAGGATTTGGACTGCAGAACCAAAGAAGAGGTACCCGCAAAACTCGAAATGCGCAATACCTACGTTCTGTACGTTGAACATCGTGCTCTGCGCGAGGTTGCGTGCTCCCACCGACGCGTTTGGACGGAAACTCGCGGTACTTTCACCAAAGTTCGGCACTGCAGCTGAAAACCGAGGGCGAAGGCTCACAGCACTTTCACCAAAATTCGGCCTAGGTGCTGACGACAGAGGGCGCGAGTTCATGACGGGAACTTGCACGTAACTCACCATAAAATTGAGAGCGGCAACACCAACACCAGCCACAATGCCTAGCTCGAGCGAAAAGAAGTTGATGGCGAAGAAGGTCAGCCACACCACAACACATTCGCGCAGGTACATTTTGCGATATGCGAGCACGAGCCACTCGAGCAAGAGGTCCAAGGCCACGAAGATAAGCGTTGCTGCCACAAAGAATGTCGGCACATGACTCATCACGGAGACAGGAATGGCGACGATTGCAAGTTCCGCTAGGATGACACACACACCGACAATGCGCGAATTGGTCTTGGACCGGCACGTGAAGATCGTTTGCTCGAAGTTATACGAGCCCGTGTAGCCTCCGAATAGACCGCTCACGATGTTGGACCAACCGACAGTCTTGAGCTCATGGTTAATGTTGAGTTTTCTGCCCATATCAATCTCAATAGCGACGACGTCTAGACATGAAGAGAAAGCGACGATGAAGACCATGCCGAGCCACGTGAGAACCTGTCTGGGAATTTGGCCCCAATGCACGAGGGAGGCGTCAAAGAGGCTAACAACGTCCGTGATTGATGCAGATTTCTCCGATGAGTTGATCCAGCCGCTCTCACGTGCGTCATCGAGAGAAAACCCACCAGCTACGAGCACCAAAAAGAAAACCACTGGCATGACTACGATAGCTGTAGAAAGCGCAAATGGGTTCTTGATGCTCTTGGAAATCACAAGGAGCAAAACTCCACCAATAAAACCAGGTACACAAAGAACGATGTTGTGTGTATCCTCGAACGAATCCAGCATCGACGAGAAATCATTAACCATCAGTCCAGTGCTGAGTGCAAACCCCGCAAAGAGGCAAAAAATTCCTGTGTATGCAAGATAGCCACCGATGACAGGCATTGGGAGGTACGAAGCGAGTGCTGCCAGCTTGAAACGCCCCATGATAACAAGACACACACCCAACAAAGCCGTGGCAATGCCAATGGTAACGATAGTGGTGGCAATCTTGGCTTCTGTCGTCACGTCTTCATCGTCATTGTCGCTGAGCGAATTACAGATCGATGTGGCCATGGCACTGAGAAAGATGAGACCGACGTTTTGTACTTGGCCGATAGCGAATGGAAGTGAGCTCATTAACGTGAACATGAGTTGGTGAATTGCACTGGAGAAAAGGACGAGCTTGGACAGCGCTGGCATGTAGTGGAAGAAGGTTGGATGGCTGAAAATGATGGCGGCGAATCCGTACATGGTGGGGATGGCTCGAATCGAGTTGACGACACCATACATTAACGAGTTCGCCAACTTGGTCATCGGGTGAGCGTTGTGCGAATTGACTTCAGGTTTGCTGTCGGATTGCATGGGTCCTCTGCTGAGTAGGAATGCTCGCGAAGGGGGGATGTCGGTCTTCCGACTGCGGTCATGTGTGATGGAGGCCATGCCCAACGAGGCCAGTCAAGAGTACAAACCACAGGTCGGAACGCAAAATGAGGGGCTACGCGCATGACGTCAAATCACCAGAGCTAGGATTACAACATTGGAAGTGCTGCTGCAGGCTATGTTCATGGAATTTTGCTATGGAGGTTGCAGAGAGGTTATGTAATGCACGAGCAGATCCCAAAGCAAGAGACGGTCTATCCTATCCTAAATTTTGAACCTGGTCCAGGCCGAGGCTGCTAAAATACAGAGTTATACAATACACTTGAGGTATTTTGGAGATATACGGTGCATGTGCCTGTGTGAAGTTCACATGGAAATGTAGAACTAATTTTATCAAAAAAATTGCTGGTGGCGCTCGATACCATGCATGGTGCGCCAAGTGCATAGTGTTTTGTTCACTTCGTAGACTTAAGCACTACTGGTACAACCCGAACTGCAGCACGAGCTTCCTTGACAGGTAGGGTTTCGCACTGTGCTTGGGAAGCTCGCTGCCTGTCCAATGACATTGACCAACCACGAAAATTCTGCTGTGGAGACCATACTGAGTCTGTCTCCAACCCGACACAATCATCGCATCTGAACAATCTACCTGCTCTTATTTTTCTAGTATAGTACTTGGAAACTATTGTACCATACCACAATACATGCACACTACAGTACAAGAGCTTGTTTGATTTTTGTTAAAACAATGTGTAGTTAGGCAAAAATGGAACCACGATCGATTAGATAATGGGTCAAACAAATTCATAACTAAGAATCACAGACTAGGTACAGCAATAGCATTCCGATCTATGTAGTACTACTAGTAGCTCAACGCAATCGTAACTGGACATCAATAATCAGAGTACCTTTGGGCCTGTTACACCAATAACATTTGACAAGTTAGGATATTCGGCGGCAGAATATAGGCTGGTCTAGTAGCTAACTTTTTCATGCAATGCATGTAGCCAATTAATTCCATCCCGAGCGTGATTGATGCCGTGAATTTATCATTTGGCATGTCGACATTGATAGTGCATTTAACATCACGGTTGTTCGATGTAAAACAATTATTATCCAGAGAGGTTGGTGAGTGTCAGATTGGTAATCGATAGCGCCATCGACTGAACGACAATGTCTCGGAGGCAAATCGACAATGTTGGAGCTTGGTGCTCCATGGCGACGAATTGCTCTCGAGTCATTTCGTATACAATGCACGGTTCTGTCGCAGTTGCTGCAGTGTGTCGCCGTCGTCGGCTGAAAAATCCTACGTCGCCGAACACAGAGCCCGAGTGAGCAGTCTTCAACTGAATGTGATGTTGGTTTGGTGTCGTACTACCGTCTTCATTCACGGAAATCGCAACCTGGCCACTCGCGAGGAAATAGAAGCAGTTCGAGGACTGCGCAATTTCATAAAACTTATAACCCGCAGGGACTTCGAGTTTTCGGAAATACTGATCGATGCCACAAAGCGTCTGTGAGTCATCAGATTCGCCCATGAGGTGTTGGAAATGCAAACTGACAGACTTAACATTGCGGTGAAGTAGCTGCATCCTCAACGAGCAATTTTCAGTGATGTGAGACGACAAATGACTCTCACAGAATTTAAAAGCTCCGTCCACTGTAGCAAAAACGTTTTCCATTCTCGCCACATCGTTCTTCAGCAGCAGTTTGTGGATGCCGGGAAGCACATTAGCGAACACGATCGAGATGCCTTGGTTTCTGCAATACTTCTTCAGGATGAGGAAAGCGCCTCGTGCTGCCGTTGCGTCCATTCCAGAGACACGAGTGAAATCCATGACAATGTACTCGGTTGGTAAACCGTTCGAGTTTGGAGCAGGAGAACCATCTAGACACTCGATGGGCACATTGTGAGCCGAGCCACATATCGGAAGAAGGCTCTGTTTGTCGGTGGCATTGCAGAACTTGCGAATGTAAACTCCTTTTTGTACCCCTTCTAAAATTTGGACAACCGAAGCAAAGAAGAGATATCCATGAAACTCAAAGTGAGCGATTGCACCACGCTTTCGGGAAACAACTGTGCCGTCCAAATGACCTACCGCTTTCGAGTAGTTTAAACGTGAGTCCACAACAGGAACTTGGATATAGCTCAACATAAAGTTGAGAGCAGCGACACCGATACCAATGAGCATACCCAAATCTAGTGACACGAGGTTGATGGCAAGAAATGACAGCCACACTACAGCCCACTCACGCACACACATCTTGCGGTAGGCGAGCACTAACCACTCCAGCATCAAATCCAAGGCGACGAAGAAAAGTGTGGCGGCCAGGAAGAACCGAGGTACGTAGCTCATGACAGACACCGGCACAGCTACGATGGCGATTTCTGCTAGAATTACACACACGCCAACGATACGCGAGTTGGTCTTGGAACGGCAAGTGAAGATGGTTTGGCCGAAGATGTAAGAACCCGTGTAGCCGCCTAGAACGCCACTCACGACGTTGGACCAGCCGACGGTCTTGAGTTCGTGGTTAATGTCGAGTTTGCTGCCCATGTCGATCTCGATGGCAACAACATCCAAGCTAGAAGAGATGGCGACGATGAAGACCATGCCGAGCCACGTGACGATCTGCTTGGGGATCTGGTTCCAGTGCACGAGGTTGAAGTCGAAGAGGTTGACGAGTTCCGTGACCGATGCGGTTTTCTCCACAGGGTCGACCCAGCCGTCTTGACGTGCTTCGTCGAGCGAGATACTGCCGATTGCCAGCACCAGGAAGAACAGTACAGGCATGACCATGATGGCCGTTGACAGTGCAAACGGGTTTTTGAAGTTTTGTGAGACCAAAAGCAGTGTGGCACCACCGAGGAATCCCGGTGTACACAACAGGATGTTGTGAGTGTTGTTGAACATGTGCACCATGGACGAGAAGTCGTTGATCACGAGTCCCGTGCTGAGAGCCATGCCTGCGTAGAGACAGAAGATGCCAATGAAGGCGAGGTATCCACCGATCACAGGCATCGGCAAGTACGACGCGAGGGCTGCCAACTTGAATCGTCCCATGACAACGAGACAGACTCCCAACGAAGCTGTGGCGATGCCAATGGTGACGATGGTAGTGGCGACCTTGGCTTCTGGAGACACATCGTGTCCGAGCGAGTTGCAGATGGATGTGGCCATGGCGCTGAGGAAGATGAGACCAGCGTCTTGGACTTGGCCGATAGCGAAGGGCATGGAACTCATGAGTGTGAACATGACTTGGTGTACGGCACTGGAGAAGATGACGAGCTTGGATAGTGCTGGCATGAAGGATCCGAAGGTTGGGTGGCTGAAAATGATGACGGTGTATCCATACATGGTGGGGATGGCTCGAATTGCGTTAACAACGCCATACAGCAGTGAATTTGCGAGCTTGTCGAGGTGGTGCCTATTGTTTGAGGTGATACCTTGATGGTTCTTGGTAGCAGTTGGCGTTCCGGTGTTGGAGATCAACGGCTGTGACGAACAATCGACTCTATTAATCCAATCCTCCGTCGCCTGGCAAGACGTAGGGTTTACAACTCCAGTCTGCGCGACGGTGCCGTACATTTTGGGGTACCCTCGCATCGCTGTCATGATGGCAGCAGTTATAAATGGTGGCGAGAGCTGGTGGTTTATCAAGCCGGTCCCAATCGGAGGTACATTCCTTGAGTGAGGGCATTGACGGTTTCATAAATGCGAGCAACCTGATCCTGAACTTCATGCTGAAGACCTCCAACGGCGGAATACATGTAAATTTTACATGTAGAATGCTCTTCCGAGTCCAGGGTTCCACTGCACTCTCACGACGTGACTCACGTGAGTAAACTGTGGGAGGAACATGACTTCAGTGGGGTCTTTGGAGAGGATGGGAACTATCTAGTTTATGCTTCAGTATCGAGCTCTGGAGTTCCTGAAGTTTGTGGTTGAGCTCCTCACTTTAGATGACTCTTGTTTTAATATGTTTACACGAAATGACAGACGTGTACACCCAGGACTCTGACGACTTTCCCGTTTTCCTAATGCTGCATGTAGCTCCTAGTCGCTTTCTGTGATGGTTGTGGACAATATGTTCATCAGATTGAATCCTGCAAATGCGTAATTTATGGGACCATCAGATCCAAAACCCAAAGGGTCTACCACGACGACCTTTATTCAAAACGGATCGAGATTTTATTTTGGCAACCAAACTGATCCAACCAGTGCACATCTGAGAACTCTACACTGATGCAGCCGTACGTGCGGGATGCTGTGCCGGTGTTGCAAAATTTCCTATCATAATGTTTACGGCATGAGACGGACGAATACCCTGTACAGTGTACCACCGTTTAAGTTAGGCATTTTTGCAGAATCACCCGTAAGTTAGCTTTCAGTCGAGTCTTGGAGACGGCAAAGTCAGGGTGCAACCGATTGTGTGATGCGAAATGCAGTCTCACGCAAACTCCGCCACCAGTAATCTCCTTGCACGGGAAAGTGTCCACACTCCAGTGAACGCTCCTCCATTGTCTGCGATAGCAATTCAGATGTGGCAATCCTCGTTCACTGCCATATAATACAGTAGTTTAGAGTGCCTTCGCGCAATCCGTCCAAGGTTATTTAGAACTCCATCCAAGACATCAGTCGAAAGACTTACATTGGTTCCCCATCTCGAACATTACGCGGCAAAATTCCCAACACTGAAAACAAACAGCAACGAGTTCACAACGTCCAATCTCGCCAAACTCTCCAGTTATATGAATGGTGGAGAATGCTGGTGGTTTATCAAGCCGGTACAAATCGGATACCCCGGCAGTTGACAGTTTCATAAATGCGAGCAATCTGATCCTGTACTGCTGAAGCGACCTCCAACGGCGGAATAGAATGATTCTCTGAGCCTACTGCACTATCACATGAGTTGTGACTTTAGCATTGCTGATCAGCAAGGTCAATGGTAGTTTTCAGAGGACTTGTCTCGAGCTCTATGTTTTTGTTTGGGGTTGTACTCCCCACCTTTGATGACCTGTTTTCTGATTAATATATAGGCAGCAAGCGAGTCTGATGGCATCCAGAACTCCTGGACGAATTGTAAACTCCTCAGTGAGAAGTTTACGATGTACTTCGCAGTAGATCAGACTGAATATCTGCAAATTGCAGTGCAATGTCCTATCTACGCGATTATTATCGAGCCATCGGATCCAAAAACAAAGCGAAGTTGATGACAGCAACAAAACAGTCTTGGCCAACACGACGGTCGTGCGCCACCATACCCAACAACGGGTCAAGCTTGTTTTGGATCGTATCCAAATGCACATCCGAGAAATCTCCTGCGGTGCAGCCGTATGTGCGACAAGCTGTGCCGGTGTTGCAACTTGTCTTCCTTACAGCAATGTTTATGAGACGAAAACAGTTCACACTTCCACACGCTTAACGGATCAATTGCAAAGTCAACACGCAAGCCGGCTCTTCAAGTCTGCGAACGTCGGAGACAGCAAAGCCAGGGTGCTGCAAACCACACCGATTATGTGGCTCGAAATGCGGCAGGCATCACGCAAACTCTTTGCGCTTCGTCACGCAAACTCTTTGCGCTTCGTCACCAGTGATCTCTTGTACGGGAAAGTATCCAAATTCCAAATGAACGCTCCTCAGTTGTCTGCGATAGCAATTCAGATGTGGCAATCCTCACTCGCTGCTGCCGTAGCTTAGTGCCATTTTGTATTTCATCTCCGCCTTCCCACATTCCGTCTAACGTGATATGGTCTCAATCATTTCTATCCAAGACACAAGTCGAAAGACCGACATTGGTTCCCCTTCCAGACCATTCTTGATGAGTACGAGGCAAATTTCCAACACCGGAAAACAAAGCAGTGACGCGTTCACAACGTACAGTATCGCCAAACTCGCAAATTCACTGCTGTATGGCGTTGTTAACGCAATTCGAGCCATCCCCACCATGTATGGATACACCGTCATCATTTTCAGCCACCCAACCTTCGGATCCTTCATGCCAGCACTATCCAAGCTCGTCATCTTCTCCAGTGCCGTACACCAAGTCATGTTCACACTCATGAGTTCCATGCCCTTCGCTATCGGCCAAGTCCAAGACGCTGGTCTCATCTTCCTCAGCGCCATGGCCACATCCATCTGCAACTCGCTCGGACACGATGTGTCTCCAGAAGCCAAGGTCGCCACTACCATCGTCACTATTGGCATCGCTACAGCTTCGTTGGGAGTCTGTCTCGTTGTCATGGGACGATTCAAGTTGGCAGCCCTCGCGTCGTACTTGCCGATGCCTGTGATCGGTGGATACCTCGCCTTCATTGGCATCTTCTGTCTCTACGCAGGCATGGCTCTCAGCACGGGACTCGTGATCAACGACTTCTCGTCCATGGTGCACATGTTCAACAACACTCACAACATCCTGTTGTGTACACCGGGATTCCTCGGTGGTGCCACACTGCTTTTGGTCTCACAAAACTTCAAAAACCCGTTTGCACTGTCAACGGCCATCATGGTCATGCCTGTACTGTTCTTCCTGGTGCTGGCAATCGGCAGTATCTCGCTCGACGAAGCACGTCAAGACGGCTGGGTCGACCCTGTGGAGAAAACCGCATCGGTCACGGAACTCGTCAACCTCTTCGACTTCAACCTCGTGCACTGGAACCAGATCCCCAAGCAGATCGTCACGTGGCTCGGCATGGTCTTCATCGTCGCCATCTCTTCTAGCTTGGATGTTGTTGCCATCGAGATCGACATGGGCAGCAAACTCGACATTAACCACGAACTCAAGACCGTCGGCTGGTCCAACGTCGTGAGTGGCGTTCTAGGCGGCTACACGGGTTCTTACATCTTCGGCCAAACCATCTTCACTTGCCGTTCCAAGACCAACTCGCGTATCGTTGGCGTGTGTGTAATTCTAGCAGAAATCGCCATCGTAGCTGTGCCGGTGTCTGTCATGAGCTACGCACCTCGGTTCTTCCTGGCCGCCACACTTTTCTTCGTCGCCTTGGACTTGATGCTTGAGTGGTTAGTGCTCGCCTACCGCAAGATGTGTGTGCGTGAGTGGGCTGTAGTGTGGCTGTCATTTCTTGCCATCAACCTCGTGTCACTAGATTTGGGTATGCTCATTGGTATCGGTGTCGCTGCTCTCAACTTTATGTTGAGCTACATCCAAGTTCCCATTGTCGACAATTATCCAATTCAGAATCTCACCGAAAGCGCAATTCAGACCAACAAACACGCTGGCATTGCACATTTTGAGTTCTGCGGATACCTATTTTTCGGCTCGACCGTCAAAATCCTGGAGACCGTGCAAAAGGGCGTGTACGTCTACAAGACCAAAGACCAAGTGGCTGTCGAGTCACTCCAATGTTTAGACGGAACTCGAGCCCCAGACGACGCAGTGCGGACACAAAACGTCATTATCGACTTGACGTGCGTCTCCGGTATGGATGCAACGGCAGCACGAGGCGCTTTCCTCATCCTCAAGAAATACTGCACCACCCACTCTATTCCCGTCCAATTCATCGTCACACATCCCGATATCCGCAAAGTCCTGCTCCAAAACAACATCACTGAAGCCAATTTTGAGTCTCAACTACCTTAAAAAGCTCCTTATAATAAATAGAGCATCTCTTTTGAATTTCCACCAATCCCCATCCACTTTCCTCTCCCATTTTCAAATCAGCTGTAAAGCGACGCTTCCTCCATGAGCTTCGCCGACTTCGCCAGTAACGGAGCTGCGCCTCCCTCCGCCTCCCTCTCGTTGCCTTCTTCCCAGGCGCGTCAAGCTGTAGACGGCGCTACACTCAAGTTGGAGCAGTTCCAGCGCCAAGTGCTGGCTATCAAGCGCGCGTCCACCGCCTCAGGCTCCGTGGATGAAGATTTACACGACCGCATCCGCTTCGCCTGCCTTTTACAGGAAGAAATAGCCAAAGTCTTAGCTCGAGTGCCTGCAGACGCGGCCAATTCGTTAATTAAGAGAAAACTATGCAAGGACTTCGAGAGCATCTCGAGTCAATTAGAGACGGCCGTGCTGCGAGTGTCTGCACGGGAGCAGGAGCAGCAACAGGCGCTTAAGGACCAACAGCAAGACGGTCGCATCGTGGCAGAACATCAGGGCCAAGTCTTTGAGTTTGCAGAACTGGAGAACGAGATTGCACACAATGAGGCGCTCATTGAGGAGCGGGAGCAAGACATCAACAAGATTCACCAGAGTGTGGCACAGGTGAATGAGATTTTCAGAGACTTGGCTGCGATTGTGCAAGATCAGCAGGGAGCAATTGACGACATTGAGACGCATGTGCACGAAAGCATGCAACAGACGCAACAGGGACTGGATGAGGTCAAAAAGGCCTCGGATGCACAGAGTTACTGTACGATCCAATAGAGTTGCACGATGGAGTAAGATAGGAATCAAGAAGGATGTTTAAGGTGAAATGTTGTGGCTTTTTGTGTTCTACTAGGTTGAGGAAAGATGATCGGGATAAGTACTACTGGTCATGAAATATTCAATGCGTATTTGACTAAGGTGGTTTCTGTATAAAACCTTCTGAGCTTAACAACTAAATCCCAGTGCGAAGGCTCTTCCGCTGGAGATGATGGTGTGTATGAACTTCAGTAAATAGGATGAACGCCATCTGCATGAATTTCCTGGAAATAAAGCACCCCCATTCATCATCAAATAGTTGACAGCACCTTGGCCACATTACCAGAACGATTGAAGGACACGACTACAACGTTCAAGTACAATCCCATCTTCTTTCAGTACCATCATGCATTAGCCAAGCAGCGAGGCAACGTCGTTTAGGCAAATAATTTTAGAGGTAGAACGTCAACTTCTTCAAGCTTTTAAATCGCAGTTGTCGATTGCATCGATACAAGCACTTGACCCAGCCAGGCGTACCGGAGCATTTATCGCTGGTGTCCATTTGGTAGGTCTAGTCACTACCGTCGACACCGCTTGAAATGGCACACCGTTACATAGTCCCCTTGCTCTTGTATACACTGCATCTCTTCACCACATCTCCACCTGCACCTGCTCCTGTTTGCTATAGATTCCCCACGCACATGACACAACAATTCCAAGCTGAGGCTGTCGACACATTGGAGAAAAAATGCCTCGTTTATTATGGCGTAGGAAGTCGCTCGCGTCCATCAACCTGTCCGACAGCATCTTGTCGTGCTGTCATTTAGGCTTCCGTCTCTCCTTCTGCAGGAAAGAGGCAGGCGAGCTTCCAGTCCTGAACAGAGCATCAGCTACCACTGCAGCAGCCTACGAGCGCTTCGGGGCGAAGCGACGCGGGGGCGGGGAGCGGCTCTTACGGGCCTCGACCGAGCGACCACGCACGATACGCTGGTGGATGGCGGCTTCCACGCAGTAGTAGTTCTTGATGTAGATCTTGGGCAGAGCGTACGACTCGTACACGGACGCCTCCTTCAGGTCACGGATGGCCGACTGGTCCACGATGTTACTGCAGACGAAATAAACGTTTGATACACGTCAGTTGAACGCCCACATGCGTCTAATACGCCGTTATTTTGGTGGCAACGTACCGCACGACGAAGCGCTTGATGGCCTTGTCCTTGGGGATGAGCTTGGACGTGGACACGCAGTGCACACGCTTGACGTGGCCGCGGCCCTTCTTGTTACGTCCGTGGTTGCGGCGCTTCACAGTCATGATTCCTCCGTTCTTTTCTCCAAATTGACTGAGCTATTTGCTAGGACAGAGCGAGATTGAGAAGCGCTGGCTGCCACCAACTTGCCTCGACATGTGATTGGGTGTTGAGAGCGATTTTCAACGAATCACAACAGAAGACCTTATCCTGGTCAGAAAGTGGATGAAGTCACTCAAGTGGGGAGTACTGGCGTAGGAGTGAGAACTCACGGTACTACCACCCTCAAGTGCATAACTACGTTACGACGGAATGAATGAACTAAACACCAAGTAGTTCCAACAGACAATAATGGACGCAATGAAAGTGTCTAAAGCACGTGGCAGGTCAGTGTCTGCACAGCAAACCCATCAATACATGTTATTTTTCTGATGCTGAAAGGTAGTAATCGTCCACTCTGGATACGACAGCGTCTTCAGGTGTGCGCGCACTGGCCCACCTGTGAGCCGAAGAGCAGCCAGCGAACGCCCGAGTCCGCGTGCAGATGGACATGTTTACTTCAGGTGCTTCATGATCTGCGGGACGGACTGTTGCAATACCAAAGAGGAGGAATAGTAAATACCAATGCAACTACTGTAGAACAGAGCAGCTGAAACGTACGCATTTGTCGATGCAGTGCAGGAAGTCGAAGTACTGGCCGTCACAGGCGCCGACGCCCTTGGCCTTGACGCGGTCGAGACAGGCCTGGTAGGCGTTGAACGACTGCTCACACTTGGGCTCGCACGCCTTGCGGATTGCGGGCATCACGTCGACAGGCTCTTCGTCGGACTGTAATAGAACATGGTTCACATTGAGGTTAGACTACACGCTGTAGCCAAGAGATCCAAGACATGACGCACCATTTTCAACAGCGTTCGAAGTCTCAAGTGGGGAGCACGGCGAATGTGCGGTCTGGGAGCTTCGAACCTCCAGAATGGTCGCGGTATGCGCTACACCAGGCGGTATTCCTTTCGAGAGTGGATGTCTTAGAAGCCAGATTTTACGGTATGCATTCATGTGGACGACATAACAAAATGTACAGCACATAACGTCAATGTCTGAATGTGTATATAAGTTTTGTACTGAGAAAACAATTTTTCAAAAACACGTTTTGGCGAATTCTGTTTCAGCATACAGGTAAAAAACACGTTCGAGCATACGCATTTAGACGAACTCGCGTTTTTCTTCGAGCATACAGGTGATTATCCTACGCTTTTGGAGAAACGTACTTTCGAAGGGGGAGTTTGTGAACCGCACGTTCGGGTGGTCCGTCCAACAACAGTCTAAAGCTCTCGCATCTCTTGTGGCCATGCTTTCTCGCAGTGTGCGCGCCTTCCGCGTCGGTGCCGCGCAGCTCAGCGCTCGTCCGGCTGCTGCCGCGGGCTTCCACTCCTCCAACGCCGTCGGAAGCAGCTTCGTGCAGGTACTGACGCCCGAGATCCAGCCACTTGAGTAATTGTGCTAATTTACCACGTCCCGACGCTAATTCCTCGTCTTTTTCTGCGTTTTCAGCACCGCGACACGGAGGACAACAATCCGGACACGCCGTTCGACTTTACGCCCGAGAACTACGAGCGTGTGCATGCGATTCTGGACCGATACCCAGAGAACTACAAGACATCGGCCATCATTCCGCTGCTGGACTTGGCACAACGTCAACACGGCGGCTGGCTGCCGCTTGCTGCTATGAACAAAGTGGCACGCATTGTGGACGCGAAACCCATTCAGGTGTACGAGGTGGCGACGTTCTACACCATGTTCAACCGCGAGAAGGTGGGCAAGTACTTCATCCAGCTCTGCGGCACGACGCCGTGCATGATCTGCGGCTCGGAGGAGATCAAGAAGACTATTGAGACTCACCTTGGCATTAAAGAGGGAGAGACGACGGAGGATGGCAAGTTCACATTGCGAGAGGTCGAGTGCCTCGGCGCATGCTCCAATGCTCCCATGGTGCAGATTAACGACGATTTCTACGTGAGTGACATAGCTGCAACGCTGTTGCTGGAGGAATTGCTGACATTTTTGATCTTTTCTAGGAAAATTTGACCCCCGAGACCACGCGTGAACTGCTAGACGCGTGCAAAAAGGATGCTCCGCCTCCGATGAACAAGTGGGGCAGTTTGCCCATGAACGGCCAGTTGTCGTGCGAGGGTCCGCAGGGAAAGACTACGCTCAAGTGGGACAAGGTGCCGGGACCAGGCTTCCGAATGCGCCCGGACGACGAGCTTAAGCCCAAGGTGAACCCCAAGGACATCAAGGATGCCATGCTGTACTAGGCGCGGCTCCAGATAATTAACTGGGGCAGGGAGTCAATATTGCCCTTCGACGAAGCACTCATCAACAGGTAGACGCATTCATGTATTTTCGGCGGATCTTGCTGGGTCTGCAGCGAACGGAGGACCTTTAACTCTCGCAACAACAGAGAAAAAGAATAAACTGTGAATGCTCAAAGACTCAAGTGTGTGCAGGGCCGCATGGATTGATCACATTAATTTGCTGGTGCAAGAGCGCGTCGTTGTTCAAGCCTTCAGACTCGCGGGCCATGTGTTTTCTACATCATAGGAATGTTAACAAGGGGTGTCGTTGTCGCCGTTTTCAAACCTTACTGTAGGGTAACTAGATTGTGTTCGCAACTAGGGAGAAGCATTCCAGTAACTAAACATCATCCAGGAGTTTGATATTGACGGAATATTCTAATTTCCATCAGGGTCCAACGAACTGGTAGACCTAGGTATCAAGTGATGCAACTACAGTCAAAACAGTGCATGAATAATTGATACAGTCTCCATCAGCTACGTGATCGAGGACCTCCTCACTCATCTAATACACTCCTCTAATCACAATCAACCTGATTACTCTTGTGTCGAAGTCTAGTTCGAAATGCGTGTCACTTTGCAATTGTGCAGACAGGAATGACAAGCGGAGTCATGTTAGTGATAAAGAGTCTACAGTGCAGGCAAAAGTTGAGCTTTCAAACTGCTCGCCGTTTGTTTTCCAACGCCACTGCCTCCGGATCACGCGCCAACAAATTCGGGGTAGGCCCACTTCAAAAAATATCGACTGTCGTCAAAAGCCTTGCAAAACTAACGAATTCTGATAGCCGATCACGTGGAGCAGCTTGGCGTTGGCGAGTGTTGCAGGCAGCGGTGCAGTGTACTATTACTACTTGGAAAAAGATCGTCTTCAGACCCAGTGTACGATGTATTAACACAACGATAGGTGCTAATATAATACTGATGACTAACTACTATTGTTGTTGTCAGCTACATCCAAGGTGACTTCTGTGGGAAAGCCGCTGCTTGGTGGGCCCTGGACGCTTGTAGATTGCGACACCGGGCGAGCTGTGACGGATGCGACGTACCATGGCAAGTTCTCGCTTCTGTACTTCGGCTTCACCCACTGCCCGGACATTTGTCCAAATGAATTAGTACGCATTGGCAACGTACTGGACAAACTGGAGACTGAGCGTTGTTCGGAGGTTGTGCCATTATTTGTCACCGTGGATCCTAAACGCGATACAATTGCCCAGATGCGAGCGTACAAAGAGGACTTCCATCCCAAGTTCAAATGCTCACGGGTACTCGAGAGCAAGTGGCAGACATTACCAAGATCTACCGTGTGTATTTCTCCAAGGCGGACGAAAATGACAACGACGATGATGACTACCTCGTAGATCATTCGATTGTGATGTACCTCGTCGGTCCTGAAGGCGAGTTCCTCGACTTCTTTACTCAGAATGCACGCGTTGAAGACATCACAGCGAGGATCAAATCATACTTTTGAGGATTTGGATCAAGGTTTCCTAATACTACGTAGTAACAAAAATGCACAAGGCACTCGTGCAACAAATTGAAGTGATACCTCTATAAATGTATACCGAAACGACATTCTTTTTATAAAGGTCTCGCACCTCTTGATTGGCTGAAATTCATACCAATTTTCATCAGTCAGCAGCAATGGCTCGCTACGATGATCGCGGTCGGAAACGGCGACGCTCTCGCTCTCGTTCTCGCTCTCCCCATCGTCATCACCGTGTATCGTCTTCTACATCTTCATCTTGTCGTTATCGTCGCGAAATATCATTAAAATCCGAGGTCTCTAGCGCTCAGGAGGCGAAATCTACGCAACCCACTTCAAGACCTCCTCTACCAGCCCTTGAGCATCGTGAAGAGCTTCTAGACGCTTTAAAAGACCACCAAGTGGTGGTTTGCGTCGGTGAGACAGGATCCGGTAAGACCACGCAACTTCCGCAATTTTTACACGCCTGTGGAGCTTACACTAGTGATGGAGATGAGATCTCCCAGTGTATCGCTATTACTCAGCCCAGACGAGTCGCTACGGTGTCTGTGGCCCACCGTGTGGCTGAAGAAATGAACACGAGAGTCGGTGGAGACGGGATTGTAGGCTATTCCATCAGATTCGAGTCTCGCTGCAGTGCTCAGACGAAGCTCAAGTTCCTGACGGACGGAGTGTTGGTTCGTGAGTGTCTCAACGACCCTTTGCTCAAGAAATATAGTGTCGTCATGCTGGATGAAGCTCATGAACGTAGTATCCACACGGATCTGCTGTTTGGACTTTTGAAGCAAGTGATGAAGAGAAGACCGGAGTTTCGGGTGCTGATCACATCTGCAACGCTGGATGCCGAGAGGTTTGCCGAGTTTTTCGGGCAAACGCTGGATGAAGGAAAGAGCAAGAAGAAGCACAAGGTGAAGCCGTGTCCTGTGGTGAAGATCCCCGGACGAGTGTTCCCTGTGGATATTTTTCATTCCAAGCAACGACAGATCATGGGACACAGAGGTCCCTTGTCAACATATGTGCGAGTTGCTGTCGAGACGACCATGGAAATACACAATAGTGAGGAACCGGGGCATATTCTGGTATTCCTGACGGGTCAACGTGAGATTGAAGATGCATGCGCTCAGATTCGAGCGCTTTATCGAGAGCAGGAAAAGCAGAGAGATGGGATGGAACTGCGTGTTTTGCCACTGTATGGAGCGTTGCAAAGTCGGAGGCAACGTGAGATTTTTGATGCTGTACCAATGGATCGTGTGCGCAAGGTGATTGTCGCCACCAATATTGCGGAAACTTCACTTACTATCGACGGCGTTCGATATGTTGTGGACTGTGGTTTCATCAAACAAAAGGTATACAATCCGGTGCAGCAGATGGAGTCGCTTGTAGTTGTACCGATCTCCAAGGTGTCTGCACAACAGCGTGCTGGACGGGCAGGCCGTACGACTCCTGGAAAATGCTATCGTCTCTATAGCAAGACATCTTACGAGGACATGACTCAGGAGACTGTGCCTGAAATTCAACGCACAAACTTGGCCAATACGGTATTATATCTCAAACTACTAGGTATTCACGATGTGCTTGGGTTTCCGTATTTGGACCCACCTGACGAAGACTCACTGTTGGACGCGTTGAAGCAGTTGTCTGTACTTGGAGCATTAGACACTAATAGTGGCAAGGCTACCCCTCTCGGTAAACTTATGTCAGCTTTCCCATTGGAACCAAAGCTCTCGCGTGCTATGGTGGAGTCACTGCTATTGGATTGTAATCATGAGATGTCCCAAGTGGTGGCAATGCTTTCTGTCGAGAATGTCTTTGTTGAGGTTCAACATCAAAGCCTGAACCAGCGGCATCGCAATGATAACGATGATGATAATGAGAAGGAGCTGAATTGGGAGCAGCACATGCTGACATTGAAAAAAGATGGGCTTGTGCATGAAGATGGAGACCAACTCACATACCGACTATTACTGAAGGCTTTTGAAGAAATAGCTCGAAAAGTTCAAGGCCATCGTCGTGATCTCGAGAAGTGGTGTGAAGATCGCCATCTTCGACTGCGTGCTTTGACGATGGCTGGGTCGATCACGAACCAGCTTCGGGACATCGTAGACACCCTCTCTCGACGTGACATTGATGCTGTCAAGGTTACAATGCATGAAAGTGACAATCGGCTAGATTCTTCATTAGACGACCGTCTCCGTCAAGCACTTTGCGCAGGCTTCTTCATGAATGCAGCACGCCGATGTACGATGGAGACAGTGTTTCGTCTCATGTATCACGACGTCAATGGTAGCAATGGAGCACAGCTTGTGCAATTCCATCCACTCTCGATGATGTCCTACTCTGCACCACCTGAATTTTGCGTGTACCAGGAGCTTGTTGTCACCAGTAAGCCGTTCATGCGCAGTGCATTGGCTGTCGAGCCTCGCTGGCTCGATCAGTACAGCAAAGACAAGCTCAACGTCTCGGTAGCTCAACTCTATGCTCTGTGCGGACGCAAACCTCCTGTTAAAGATAAAGAACAAGGACAAGAAGCAAAACAGCCAGGTGTCGACTTGAAAGTTACTTCATCAGATGCAGCTTCAAAAGCAACTGGAGTGACTGCTGATACCGTAGCTGCAGCTCGCGCACGCTTCTTGGCGCGCAAGAAACGATCCTAGCCATCACGGTACTAAGTATATTGACTAGCTGGATCATTTGGAAAGAACATGGTGTCACTCCAACTCAACTCACTAATATGTCATCATACTCCAGTATTTAGTACTTCTTTGAAGTATCTGGTACGGTAGCAAGTGACATCGGCGTCAAAGGTTCGTAAAAAATAATGACATTATCTACTTAGAGAAACTACTTGACCTGGCAATTGTTTTGCTAGACAGATGACACCAGTGGTAAATCCAAGTGTTGCTGATCATTTAATTTGGTGTGCTGTTTGGCTTGGTTTGCAGGAGATTAAGCAGTTGCTCATTTTTCGCCTGCAGTTCCTCATTTAAGCGCTTCAAGGCTTCGTTGTCATTTACCAGTGCTTTCTCCACCTCGTAGCTGATTGTCATAAATTCTTCATAGCTGTTTTCGGTCAGTTGCAGCTGCTCGGTTTTGGTCTTCAGATCGTCTCGGAGGTGATCCATCAAGTTGATCCACTTCTGCTCGGGAGCGGCAGGCGTTGCGGTGGCCGTTCTTGTGACTTCGTCCGTGCCACCGTTCATCACGAAGTTGTTTCCACCATCCTGTCTTGCACCTTCTCCGCTGTCATCAGCTTCTGCGTTGCTAAGCTCCAGCTCCAGCTCTTTTCCTCCAGTCTCGTGTGGCAAGTTTGGAATCCCAACGACAGTTAGCAGGCGGTTCAACACATTCTCGTACACCTGTATCTTGGTTGTCAGGTCACATATTTGGCTCGCTGACTCCGATGCAGTCTGTTCGTGCTTCTCCTTCAGGATGTCAAGTTCCTGCTGCACAAAGACAGCTTCTTCCTGGGTGCATTCAAGTTTGTGGCTCAAGTCTTCCTTAGTCGCTTCCAACCTGCGCACACACGACTGAAGGTCGTCATTTTCTTGCTCCAGATGCCGAAGTCGTTGACGTAGTTGCACCGCCTCATCTTCGTGCTGCGGAGAGTGCATTTTCTTGGCCGTGTGAACGAGATAGTTCTGCTGCTAGCTCTCCTTTAAGCAACTGCAGGTAGTTGCTCTTGAATAATATTCTGGTCCTTGTGGCGTGCGGAAGCAGTTCGTTATGAACTCGTGAAGTCTTTCTCAAGTTGGTAGCAAGCAAGCGTAAATATTGCTTGCTACCTCAGAAGGACTATCGTGTGTGCACTTTCTCTAATGATTGTCTTCACATCCACTTTTTCACACTCGTGTTATTTGTTAGTACAACGATTCTTCACTTTTTCAATGGACCGCTTTATCCTCCTGCTAACCTGCATATTCGCCTTCATCATTGTTCTCTTCTTCGGTATCGTCCGTCTCACTACCCTGTGGATCCAGCTCATGCATTTTGTATATGATTTTTGCGTATTGCAGACGTCTTTGGTCACGTTCAGGTTGCCAGTATTCACCAATATTTCGTACTCCTTCACCCTGCTTGTCAGATCTTGGATTTGGTAGAATGACTGCATCGTTGTCTTTGCAACTTCCTCCTTCATCATCTCGAGTTCATGCTGTGCAAAGATTAGTTCTTCTTGGCTACGCTCGAGCGCGCAGTCTAAGTCTTCATTTGTAGCTTCCAGCCTACGCACAAACATTTGGAGGTCATCGTTTTCCTGTTCAAGCCATTGCAGTTGTTTTTGTAGCTTTGTCACTTTATCGCCTAGCAAGGAAGTCGACTCCACTCGTGAAGGGCTGATTTGACCAAGCACATTCTGTAAGCTTTGCTCCAAATGTCTGTTTTCATTCTCCAGTTCTCGATTTATTCGAGAGAGACGAGAGATCTCGTTCTCCAATTCCTGCTCGACCTCGCGACTGCACACTTCGAGCTCAGCAAAGTTTGTTTGCGCGACACGAACTTCCACATCCTTTTGAAGCAGTTCGTCGTTCTTCTGACGTAAATCTGCACGAAGCTGCTCCACTGTATCGTTCTCAGTAGGACGAATGAGTGTAGTTGGAGTGCTTTGGATTCCTAGAGACTCATCTTTAGTCACGTTTCCTGGATTTACAATTATCCTCTTCATCTTGCCGTGTTTCAAGTGTTTGCTGTTGGTACTCGTGCCTTCCGAGCGCAATTTCGCCACTGAAGTGCTGAACTTGTAAAATCAACCGGATGAAAACACAAGAGTTCAGTTCTGTGCATTGCGTGGTGGACCGAACTTCGGCTGATGGTGTTTAATTCTCGCGACTTGACGTCTTAAACCGCATCAAGGACAGCAGCAGTCAATCCTGTGGCTTAAGTCCAACTGCAAGCAGCGAGTTTGAACTACTGACCACCAAGCAACCATTCTTCTAAGCTCTTCCGGCAAAAGGTTTGATACGTGCGTGTATGTATTAATTTGAGCAAATCTCGCTAAAACTATCATAAGAAGACCATTATTTTAATAATTGTAAGATATATTTTAATATCTTACAATTCGAGCTACATGTACAACATCCCAAACCTCGATCTACAAGATAAGTCGCATTGCTTTCGTCGTGTCCATCGAGTTCAATCTCTCTTTATAATACGTGGTCTTAGGCTCTCGGTCAAACGGAGGGACATTAAATGATGTAATATGGTTGTAAAATACTTTTGTACTCCAATGGCAAAAGTAACACGTGCACTACTGTATCTAACAACAAAATACTATTGACAATTTAGTGTCATCCCGTAGACACATGCAACTTACATATTATGTAGCATTTTGCCGATACAAACAACTTGACCACAGGTACCCATGTCGCAAAGCCCTTCCTGCACTCCAATGTCAACGAACCGGTGATGCATTGCATTGGGCTCTTGACAGGCTCTTCTGCTTCTACCAATTCGTGAGCGACGCTCCACAGCACCACCAGCACCGCAGTGCTGATCGCCACCGAAAGGCATTCGTTGGTAATCTTAGAGCATCAAGTTTATGTAATATCTATGACAGCGTCGACGGTGTGCAACGAAAGCTGACATTACCCCCTTCTTCACATCAATAATTGCTCGCCTTCGAGCGCGCACCGCCATCGATTCCTGCATTGAGACACCAGGCGATCGACGACAGGCAAAGTGAAGCCATCCGTGTGCAACGCTTCAAGCTCGAGAGTCAGATTAGCGTCGCATAACGTGTCACTTTCGAGCGAACCCTTCGGTAAAGTCCGCACTTAAGCACCTACTACTATCGCGCGGCCTCCGAACAAAGGGTTGCGGTACAACCTTCCTCATCTTTATGAGAACGTTCCTCGAGTCAATCGTCACGACCGTTACTTTTTGTACGAGGAGACACCAAATTATTGTTTCAGGGAATCGTCCAACCTTGTCAAAACCTGGAGTCACAAGGCTCCACTCGCCTTGTGACGGAAGCGTGGGTCAGATGTGAGCAGCTCCAAGCTTGAGGGCGCTGCGCCAATCAGCTGGAGTAGGCACCGCGTCGAGCTCAAGTAAAATCTTGGACCAGTCCCCAAGCCAGCTGTCGCCGATTCCCCTTCCCCTTTCAAATATTTCAAAACACGGTGGTTCCCATCTGATTTCTTCTCTCCTTCAGTATTTAATTGCCACCGTATTTAGCGAACTCACAGTTCTGAATTTCCTCCATCCCACCTACTTTTGGACTAGATCCCTCCCACTGAGTTGCTCCCTTTCTTTTGCTAAGGCTGCACGAGTCCCGCCCACATCTCAAAGGGCAAGGAAGACGGCGAAAGGACCGACGGCTCAACTGGCAAGCCACGGACGTCTCTCTCGTTTTTTGTATACTCGCGTGACGCCACCTTCACTGGAGTTTCCCCTCTCGAAACCATGTCACAACAGGTCAAGGACGTGTATTCAGGCATCAAGAAAATCTTCCCCGGCTCGCGTCGCAGCGGGAGTTTCTCCTTTACAGGTCGCATGAGCGTGGATGCCGAGCTCTCGGCTGAAGCCCAAGCCGCCGCACGGGAGAAACCTTCCAAGAAGAAAGAAGGTCGTCACTCGAGCTTCTCATTCTCGGGCTGGAAGGACAAACGCGCGTCTTCCGAGCCCACGCCTCCTGTGGTCATGTCCCTTCCTTACGGCGCTACTGCCGCCACGCCCAAGGCTAAAAAGTCGCAAGAAGACGACAAAAGCGCGCGTAATTCATTCACACAGACGCTTAATAACGCCTTCCACACTGCGCCCAGTCGTAGCAGTCTCTTCGGACGAAGCAAAGCCAAAGACAAGCACTCGAGCTTCTCGTCCACGTCCTTCGATCTCCCGTCGGAGCCTCCGCAGCTTGGCAACAGAAGTGTCAGTGTAGGAGGAGACCGTCCTCCTTGTATGGGCAATCGCAGCCTCCGCAACAGTGGCGTGCATGGCAACATGGCCCTTCAGCTCCAACCTGGAGCGTCTTTGGGCGCGTCCGGAGGCTCTTCTAACAGTAGATATGGACAGAGGACCAAGGTGCGCTCGGCCAGTCAAAGTCTCACCAGTTTCAGTACTGTCAAGACTGCTCCGAGCTCGTACCAATCCACGTCGGGCTCTATCTCGAACCTCACAGGAAGAGCCTCATTGCAACAGACTAGCACAGTTTATTCGCCCGAGAAGGTCAAGAAAACGAGGAAAAAGGAACGAGGCATGTCGTTGAGCTTCTCTTCTTCCGCTAGGAAGGAGAAGAAGGAAAAAAAGAAAGAAGAAGAGGAACGAGAACTTGCCAAGCGCGCGTCGTACTCGAAGAACGAACAGGCGGTCGTGAAGCCTCATGCAGGCACTTGGGACTCGGACAGTGACGATGACTATGAAGACACCAAGCGACCGACACGTGGACTTGATCGCCGCTCGCAGAGTATGGACTTTATGGAGCAGGCGCCGGAGCACCTCATCTCGAAGATTTGGCGCAAACTGCCGATCCAGGCCCGTCTCATTGGCGGACGTGGCAACATTGATCTTGACCTGCAAAAGGATCGTACGAGTTTTTCACGCAGCTCAGAGGCACGGAAGTTTGCCATAGCAGCTGAGAAAGCCAAGGCAGCAGAGCTCCACCGTCGATCGATCTCGGGACGGAAGGAGCCGAGTCCCGTCCCAGCTGAAGAGGTTCTGTCGCTTGGTGTTGCGAAGCGCACTCGTTTCAGTCCAAAGCCTACGATCATTCTTTCAGACGCAAACGATGGTGCTTCGGGTGCATACACTGCGCTTGAGAGTTATGACGATGTACTGGTGCGCGTGTGCAAGTTTGCAGCCCATGATCAGCGACCGACGACCACGAAGGTGCAGGAGTTCCTCGAACGCTCCATGGCTTTCCTTCATGGTACACGGACTAAGCATGGCAATGTTGTGAACATCTCGAACGAGGAGATCCGCATGTGGCGTCGACTGGCGTTGCATGACTGGATGCTCGAGGAGGTGACGACAGCCCAAGCAGCAGCGGCTTTAGGCGTTAAGGGAAAGGACGTTGAAGCACCGTCATCGCGTACAAGTTCTGCTGTGACGGAGGGCACTGATAGTGATAGTGACAGTCAGCCGCAGTCTAGAGCTCCTCGGAGACTGCAGAGCGTGGCACTCCACCGATCTCTGAGCGAGAGCGTGGCGGAGGAGGAACCTGAGGAGGAAGACATGGAAGAGGAGCTGGAGGTGCCGTCCAACATGAAGTTCGACAAGTTATGCGGCGTGGTGAACTGCTGCGTGAACTTCGGTGAAGTGCTCTTCTCTCCTAACGAGATCGACGACCTGGTGCGTCTCGAGTTTATCGTGGAGGAGGATGGCTGGATCTAAGTTGTGAATAGCCTAAGAAGATTTTTTATTCGGTAAGGTCAAATAAGTGAAGGAACAAGCTATGAAATGCGTTGAATCTACGAGCACCGCAATACGGACGCAACACATCGGCACAATACGGACAAACTCTGTTTTCGATCACCAGGCGTCACGCATCGATGTTAAACACTAATTTGGCTAGCTTGTGCTCTTGTCTTCTTTCGTCAGGAACACAATAAAACGAGCTCTTGGATCTAAATCTTGACATTGCAGAGGCGCACGATGTCGCGCTTCCTGAACTGGAACTGCCCGCAGTACACACACGAGTTGATAATGTCCACGAGCAAATCCAAGTCTCTCGAAGACGAAATAGGTGGCGGATTAAGCCACGACACGGGTTTGTGGTGTCGTTTCTTCTTCCCCTCGCTCTTGTCAGCACTGTCGTCTTCGTCCTGTACTTCCACCATGTTATTGTCTCTGCTGTGCTGACGTCGATGCTTGCGGATCCACCCACTCACAGCACTACGAAACTTGACCTTCCCCGAGACCTGATTGTCCTGACTGCGCACGCTCGAAATGGACGACGTCGAGTCCACACTGACAGCACTGTCCAGCCGTCGCATGCGGAAGCTCGCTCCGAGCGTCGACATGACCGACGTATGTCCATTCGACTCGACTGATTCCGTGCGTCCAAGTCCTGGCTGAACATTGTCGCCGATGGTTTATTGTGGTTCTTCTGGAACTCGCGTTCCTCTGCTTCCCAGTCAAAGTGTGCCAGTCGTCTCCATCGTTTCACGTCGTTCCCTGAAAACTTCTTTTCTCTCTCGGAACCCCGGCAGCCAGGGCGTGTCACCTTGCGGGTATCCCAAGAACATGGCGGAGCGATAGAGGAACTCGGCGATCATGAGCGGCACAGAGCGCTCAAGTGGCGGTTCTGGGTCATAGTAGTCGTCTTCCGACGATATACTCGCCGTCGGATCGTCACCCCAGTCCTCAGGGTCGTGTAAGAACGACATGGTATGGAACAAGCCCGCCACATTGAAAACGAGTTCGTCGTAACTCTCGACTTTGGGTGGCGGCACCACGTCGGGCGCGTACATGTTCTTGAACGTCACTTTGCGACGGCGTCGGGTCTTGCCGACGGACATGGCGGGAACGGACTGATGACGTGCGAGCGAGAAGCCTCGACGTCGAGGAGGAGTCTCAGCGTTGGACGGAACTCCAGACACGCTCTTACCTCTCGGCCGTTCGTCCAGTGGCAAGCTGTCGCTCCTGCTGCTGGAAACCGACGTCTTGCGTTGAACCTGCTCGTGTGCCAGGACACAGGGGCGTCGTCCATCGGCATGCTTCTATGCTTGTGCCAGCCTGTTCGACGGAAGCCTCGTAACTCGCAGCGTCAATCAATGAGCACAAGGCAGAGTTGCGTCTGTCCGCTCCTTTTCCCTAACGGCTAAACGTAGTGAAATGACTGCTACGTTTAATAGTGAAACTAAGAGAACGGCGGTTATGTCGGCGAACAATGTACGGAATCCGCCAGATGGACAAAGGGGGAGAGATGCTCCAAAGCAACAGACGAAATGGAGCTGAATACCAGGCTTTGCGTCACGCCAACTCGTTTGCGGGTCTATTTAGCTCGATTGTTTGAGATCGGATGCAAAATTCACTCGACTAATGGAAGCAGACGATCTGATGCAGGACAGATTATCCGATAGTATCCACTACTCTGGCACTAGTACTTGGTTCATGGTTTTGGTCACGACCACGTTGTATTGGTCGTCTCTGATCGCCTACATGTATGACTGACAAGGCAGAGTGGATAATGACATGCCTCACCGAAATAGTCACAGACAGAAAACCGAGTTAGCGCAAAAATGAACTGGCTGTTGGTCAGTCACTTTATATGACGAGTATTAGCGCTGACTACGTGTCTTTGGCTATAGTACATGACGGAGAGTTACGAAGCACTAGCTACTAGTCTTCTCCGTAATATATCAATGCACCCACTGCGTGGTGCTCCTAATCTATTCGCTCGATCCGCCATCGCGCTGGTCGACAGCTTCAACTTCAACTTTTCACGGCAGCACCGCTTAGTTACCAACTCACACCGCTAGGTCCGTCAGGCTCAACTGACTGCGTGTCAAATGAGTAGTGATTAGCCGCTGGTTGAATGGTAGCAGGATCGGTTGCGGGTTTCGGCCGGCTTGCTCCAGGTCGCCATCCTCCGTCGTATTAGACGACGAACCAGATGTATCAGTGTCGGTCGAGTCGCCACGTGCACGGGCCAAATCGCGTCTGGCCTCCTTGGCAGCTCCTGCAATCTCGAACGCAGCGGCTGCTTGCAAACACAGGACTGAGCCGCTGCACCCGACTCGAACATAGCGATCTTGGGCTGATTCCGACGCTGGCGATGATAGTACTCCTTTGGGATCGCAATGATCTCGCGCAGCTTGGCCTCGAATCGCCGCTGGTACCGCACAGGGTCGATGGCTGACAGGCCCTCACCGTCCTTCTGCTGGATGTCCACTTTCCAGAACCGTTCGAGACGCTTCTGTAGTGTCCAAGTCTGTAGGATATCGATGATACCCACGTAGTAGTAGCCAGGGCCGAACACTCGCTGACTCTTCCGCATAGAGCGCTTGGGTCGCGGCTCACCGCTAGATGGATATCGCGACTGGTTCAGAGGGTCTTCCGGTTGATGGAATAGCGAATGCACGCTCGGAGCTACACTCATGCCGAGCTTTTTCGGCGCGGTTTCCTTTTCGTCCTCGTGATGGTGAACGTGCTTGCTAGCGGAGGACCCGCTGGCAGAGCTTCCTGTGGATGACGACCAATTCGACGATGACGCAGAGATGAAGCTATCGTTGGTGAGACTGTTGGTAGATGAATTGGACCCGGTATTCGTTGCTGTGTTGGCTGCTGTCCGCTCACTCAGGATCGAGTTTTGCGCAGGTCTGGAAGGTTGGTCCACAGCGAACTCGATGTCCATGACACCAAGGAGCAAACTGTAATCCATGATGCCGAGACACACAAGAAAAAGAGTCATCCCGTAGTTGTTCGTATAGCTCGACGCCCTTCCTCCGTACCAATTCGCATCCTTGTGCGTAGGTCATTGTCCTTTAGCACGACATTCGGCTCGTGTAGCCCCACGACATTGGGGCACTGCAGCAAACTCTTCTTCGCACCATATTTGAACATCATCGAGCAATGCCGCACTTAACCTTGGCACCTCGACGCGGTCGTTTGTAACTACGATTCACCCAGGAGCCCTTAATATCAAATCGGTGGTGGATCTGCACCCCCTCCTCCATCACATCGAACAGGTTTTTCCATGACGATGAAATAGAAGCGCTTGTCGTACATGGTAATCTTGAAGCAACCATAAAACTTGGTAATCAGCGAGCTTGGGTTCAGGGTCAAGTACTCTGTGTTACTTCTCTGCGATCTCGCACAGGAGCGCGCTCCCTCCTCCTCGGCCATGGACTTCACGATGTACTTCTTGTCGCCACTGAAAA
>VOQZ01000140.1:0-62628 GCA_008079305.1 Phytophthora palmivora | reverse complement strand
GAGAGAGGGATCTTGCTCTTAGATACAGCGGGCCGAAGTATCCATATTGTATACGGCCTTTGCTCGTAGGTTGGGTGCTATATCGATACGAGCCAGATCCAAGATTGCGTTGGGATTGGTGAAAGTGTTTACAGGACAGAAGGAAGAACCCGGATCAAGATCACTATGGCGGGATCGCTGGTTTACTTTTTCGATATTTGGTTGGAGATCTGGCAGGTCAAGATGCCATCCTGGGTATGGATTTCATGTTACCGGCGGGGATCCGATTAGATCTGGCCTATGGATCTATAAGTTTACCTGATGAGGTGCGGATCCAGCTTAGTGGGCGTCGGCAGCTTTACAGCGACAAGGCCAGGCTGGTAACTGTAGGAGAACATATCCAGATCGAGATCGGACAATCAGTGGAACTTCGGTTACATCTCCGGATGTCAGATCACGAGAAGTTCTGGGTTACCCGGGGAGATCGTTGGGTGCCCACGGTGGTAAAAGGCCTCGGGAAGAGACGGTATCTGCAGATCACCAACGTGAGCGATAAGGCGATCATATTGCAAGAAGATGTGAGTTGGGATCTGGCTATCGGGTGATCACATTCCCCGATGCCAGGATTTGTCTCGGTGGGGTCACGTCGGTATATGGAATGGCAAAATCTGGCTCTGGAAGCCACGGTGGAAGGAAGATCCGAGCATGATGAGATCTTGATGAATCCACAGAGCCGATGGTGGATCGACCCTCCTACCCTTACCTCGTGGTATCCTGAAACGACCCGAGATCTCGCAGATACAGGTAAAACCAGTGTTGACGACCGAAGATCAAACATCAGCAGGAATAGATCCGCAGGATCGAACTCCGATCCAACCAGTAGAGACCGAGGTGATAAACCAAAATATGGATCAGGTAAAGGCGGATGATTTGGATCCAGTGACTGGAGGATCAGCTGAAAGAGATCCACCCGAACAGTTATCTATCCCGATACAGGAGGCGCCCCAGAGGATCGAAAAAATTCCCCAGATCAAGAGCCGGATCCGGAAGTACATTACCATGAAGGTAATGATCTGTATGCGGAAGATGTAGATCAAGAGATGGCGATCCTTCCAGAGATCAACCCCACCACGGATGAGTGAAGATTGAGGATATCCAAGTTGGAGATCCAGGGATCCAGACTACGGCGGAGATCGAACGATTACGTCAGAAGATCTGGAAATATCGACATCTTCTCATCGGAAAGGAAATGCTCTACCACCGGCCGCAAGGGTGTGGTGTGTGATATCGATGTGGGAGACGCTAAGCCAATCGCCCAACGAGTGAGGAAGATCGCCCCTCGATTCCGCGAGAAGTTATCAGAGCTGATCAAAGGTTATTATCAGCTAAGATGATCGGCTATTCCAGATCACCCTGGGCCTCACCGATCGTGGTGATCGTGAAGAAGAATGGGGTAGATATCAGGCTGTGTATTGATTACCGTCTGGTCAATAGTCTTACTCAACTGATGGTCTACCCTATGCCCCTGATCAACGATCTTCTAGAAGATCTGGATAAAGTCCTGTGGTATTGCTCCTTGGATATGGCCAGTGGATTCTGGGTGGTGACTATGACAGATCGAGCTCGAGCGATCTCGGCTTTCATTACCCCATTTGGGCTATTCGAATGGAATCGTATGCCGTTCGGCTTGAAGAATGCACCGCAGATCTACAACGTCTGATCGACAACGCCCTATATGGATTCACTCGGATCCCTCCTCCCGGATCGGATCCAAGATCCACAGATGTGTTTGAAGTGGGAGAAGCCGATGATCCGGATAAGCCATCAGTGATCGGACGCAGATCGTATATCGATGACATCCTTATACCAGCGGATAGTTGGGATCAGCTATGTAATCGAGTGGACGCCCTACTGGAGGCGTGCGATAAGTGGAATCTGTCGATCAGTGTGGTGAAGAGTTTCTGGGGTATGAATAACGTGGAATATCTGGGCCATCGCGTTTCGAAAGATGGACTGGAGGCGAATCCCAAGGATCTAGAGGCATTAACGGATCTAGCATTTCCTGGATCGCTGAGATCGATGCAATCTTTTCTGGGCAGCTTGAATTATTACAGTCGATTTATCGAAGACTATGCTATCTACGCGGCCGTGCTGTATGAATTGAGAGAGGTCGATTTCGCTGCGATGTCCAAGGATGAGGTGCGGATCCAGATCAAGCGAGTATGGAATATAAGGAGTTGGATCAACTGGATCTGAAGGAAGATCTAGGATCAGATCTGGCATTAAAGCCTGCGAAACCGTCGGATCCAGGAAGTCTAGATGAAGACCAGGCTGATCCACGATGGATTCGTGCTCATCGGGCCTTCGAGACACTCAAATCGAAGATCGCATCTACTCCGATCCTACGTCATTTTGATCCGGGTCGAGAGGCGGTGGTGATCGTATATGCAAGTGATTGGGCGATCTCGGCAGCCCTCGTGCAAGAGTATGACCAGATCTACTATCCGGTCACCTTCGTGAGCCGAACGTTGAAGTCGAACGAGTTGAATTATAGCCCAGTGGAGAAGGAGGTGTTGGCGCTGCTACGGATCCTGGATCTCGGATATAACATGTTGGTGGGACGCCGGATCCGGGTGCTGACTAGATACTCCACGTTGGCCTGGTTATTTAGATCGACCGGATTACAAGGGCGATTAGGCCAATGGGCGTCACTGCTATCACCGTGGACATTAGAGATTGTGAAGTGTGTTAAAGGAGAAGAAGAGATCCTAGGGGTGATTGCGGCTAGTATCACGCCCAGATCCATGGTGGATGAAGCGTTGATCCAGATCTCGCCCAAGAAAGAGCCACGACGGAAGATCCAAGCTCCGATCCCTGTGATCCAAGCGGATGAGGAGCTGTATGTTGTCAGTTTCGATGGATCAGCCCGCGTGAAGCGTGGAGGTGGCGCATACAGTGCGATCTTGTGGAAGTTGCCTGAATGGACGGTGATCCAGGCCAGATCGGCCTATGCGGAAGATCTTACCGTCAATGAAGCTGAATATCATGGGTTGTTACTATGTCTGGATCTGTTGAGTACCGTGGATCGCAAACGAGTGGTGTTCTGCGCGACTCTAATCTGGTGATCCGACAAGTCAGGGGGAGATCGAGTGTAAGGCACCCGGTCTGACCTTACTCAAGCAAAGGGCTTTAGATCGTCTGAGGGACTGGCCAGATCACGAACTTGTGCATGTGAAACGAGATTGGAACGGCAGTGCGGACAGTTTGGCTAGTGCAGCGCTACAGCGACAAGGTGGAGTGAAGATCGAGTCGGATGAGGATAAGCAGGATCTGATCACGTTGAACCGATTGGATGAGGTATTGGTAGTCAAGAGGACGGATCAAGCGGCCCAGATCACGGCGGTAGTGACTCGATCAGGCTTGCGATCTACGACGCGGACGATTTCGGATCCGCGATCATTACGGGAGGAAATAGTTCGAGATCTCAGGATCGATCGGATCCGACAAGCCCAAGACGAGGAGGCGTGGATCTCGGGATTGAAGAAGTATCTGAACGGAGATCTACAAGATCTGACTCAGCAAGAAGCCAAATCATATGCTAATCTAGCAGCTGATTATGATTTGGATCACCATGATCTACTGTTCTACTACTGTCCCTCCACGAGACCGACGGATGCAGATCGAGATAAGCTGATGCGACTAGTGATCCCGGAAACCCTATATCAGGACATACTACATCACTACCATGTGAGCCTAGAAGGTGGACATCAAGGGATCGGCCGAACTTATCAGCGGATCCGGGATCACTTCCATTGGAGAGGTCTGTATAAGAGTGTCCAAAGATACGTGGGTGAGTGTGTGGATTGTGAGACCGGCAAAAGTAAACCTCGGATCCAAGGAGAGTCGCCAGGTAACCTTCAGGCAACGTATCCTTTCCAGATCATAGCTATGGATCACATCCCGTCGCTACCCAGATCGCACAAAGGGAATACAGAATTATTGATCTTTGAAGATCTATTCACTGGATATGTGATCGCGAAAGCCAGCTCATCAAGGACTGCTCAGACTGTCGCCGAATCATACGAAGAATGTGTCTTCCGACGATTTGGGGCCAGCGAAGCGATTAGGCATGATCGTGAACCAGGATTTATGTCCGATTTTTCCGAGCGTTTAATAAGATCTTGGGTCAACGTCAACGTGCCACATGGCATATCGCCCCCAAGCTAACGGATCTGCAGAACGGATGGTCCAAACCACAACTCGGGCGATTAAGATGTATGTGCAGGATCTGGATCAACGAGATTGGGACGAGTATGCCGAGAGGATTACCTTCGCGATCAACACCGCGCATGATCGGATCCGAGGAGAAACACCTTTCTATATGGTACATGGGTGGGATCCTAGATCCACATTGGAAGCGGTGATCCCGGTGGGAGTACGCGAAGACATGATCGGGATCCACGACGGTGGAGGTATCAGATCCAGCGTTATTATCAACAGGTTCGAGAACAGGTTAATCAACGACTGCGAGAGGCGATCTCAGATCGAGCGGATCTACACAACCAGGAGATCCGCCCGCATCAGATCGAGGTTGGATCTCGAGTGTGGTTATATCTCGATCGCGTGAAGGAGGGATACGCTAAGAAGTTGGCACACTTGTGGCATGGACCATTCCGGATTATAGAGAAAGTTGGAGAACATGCGGTGAAATTGGAGATCGCCGGATCCGGATATCACATTTTCCCTATGGTACATGTGAACAAGTTGAAGCTAGTGAAAGAATATCCAGATCGACCACTAATGCGACTCAATGTGGGAAGTCAAGATCGTCTAGATTTTGATGAAGATCTATTACCAGGGGATAGCTGGATCCAAGATCGCGATCCCGATGAGTATGAAGTGGAGAAGATCACAGATATGAGATCAGGGAGAAGAACGAGATATGGACGGATCTACCGAGAATTCCTCGTATATTGGCGAGGATACGATGATCCGACTTGGGTGGATGAAGCAGATCTCAACTGTGGCGCTCTGCTGCACGAGTTTCTGCGGGATCGCACGAATCATAATCGATTCGGTGTGATGCAATCTCACGAGGGATCGTGAGGTCGCAATCAACGACAACAAGCTGGTTGTTGTCGTGGTGAAATCGGTTGAAGGATCTACATGAAGGATGTAGATCGGGGGGAGTATGCATATATATATGTGGAATGCGATGACAATGAAAGATCAAGTCTCGAGATCCAGAGATCCTGGTGGACCAGGGTCGGTCATGACTCTATGAAGGCGGATCAAGGTGAATGGGAAGCCAACAAGTCAAGATCATCGGACATATATTGAAGGATGTTATGAAAAGATATAGATCACTCACGAAGAGCTAATCACTACGATCTAGCTACTGGTCGGTGGTTGCGCCACTTGAAGACCGAAGAACTTACGATCCAGACGAGGGAGATGGCGCGCTGGGTGATCCGCGGTGTGATCCCGATAGTGGTTGCGCCAGGGATCCGCTGTGTCAGCCTCGGTTAACGCCTCCAGCAGATCGGCCAGATTAGCACGTCTGGCCTCGATCCCGGGATACCAAGCCACTTCATCAGTCCGCTTTGGGAAGTGGAGGAAGAATGGATCCAAGAGTAGATCCAGATCACACCACCCCTCGATCATAGCCTGGATCAACGTGAGCAACATACGCTTCCATCGATTTCCGGCGTGTGATCTGCGGTTATTGCGCTGCTTGGCGAAGGATCCCAGCCATGGCGACTGTGCGATCATAGCAGCGGTGATCGGGAACTTATGTGTCGACTCCCAGTACGCGATCAGCTCGGAAGCTTCAAAGTCACGGTACTGTCGGAGGAAGATCCCGAGTCGACCACCAACGTCGGTCTCGAAAGAGATCGGGGGCAGGGTGTTTCGGATCACCCGCCATGGCTCCGCCGCTTGCAAGGCCTCAACATTGGCCTCCGTGATCAGATGACCACAGAACGCAGGAGCAGTCGGAGAGGTGAAGATCGTTGGCCGGTGAGGGAAGATCCAGTCGGGCCGAAATGGTAAGATCGGGAACAGGAAGTTCACGGTCATGGCGATCAAGGTTTGATTTGCCAACCGGGACTCGATCCACGGATCTATGTCGGCGGCAGCCATAACTCGGACAATCCGCCGACCGGGGATACACCGACCCTCAGGGAATGGAACCTGAGGGACGAAGGTGATCCGAGGAGGCCGACGTCCAGGAGGCAGATTGGCCGGACCAGATCCGCCTGTGGGGCCGGATCCGTTGCCCTGATCTCCGGATCCAGCATCAGAGTTCGAATCGCCGGATCCACCAGGAGATCCGCCGGATCCGGCTGCAGATCGGCGTTGGGGAGACGCATGATCTCGACGGCGGGCTTCAGATCGGGATTGGGAAATGGCCATCAATGTTTGAGCCTCATAGAGGTCATCGGCCACTTCCGCGTTCTCCTCCTCCTCCTCCTCCTCATCGGATCCGGATCCGACCTCAATCACCTCGCCGGATGATTGACTAGGTCCAGCACCTTTGGAGGGCGGAGTTGAGGCTTGATCTGGGGAGGGCGATCTTCCTCCGGTAGATCCCCCACCCAGATCAAACTCGGATTCGTCCTCTTCATCCATGGACTCATCCTCCGCCTCGAGAGGAACGGATCGTTTCTTCTGAGGCCGTGAAGGGGAAGGCGAGTTGGATCTGCTGCGAGATCGTTTGGATTTGGAGGCATCAGCACCCTGATCCTCACTACCCGAAGTCTCCGCAGAAGGAGAGCGTGGGATCCCTCCCGCGGGCTGATCCGTGTCGGATCCAGGATCCAGACGCAATTGGGTCTGAGGAGGAGGCGCCCCGATTGTGGCCGAGATGGATGTGAGGCGCTGGAAGGCAGCAGTATATTCGTGACGGAGGGCATCCCGTTCACGGACCACTTTGCCCAGATCTCGAGAAAGCGTACGGATCTGAGCCTGATTCTCAGTGATGGTACGTTCCCGATCGGCATAGGCCTTCTGGGCCACTTCGACATCATGGCGCGCGCGGGTCAAATCACCCTCCAGCGTCCGCAGCTGGGTCATATCTGAAGCCGATCTGGCCCGATGGGCTGCCAGATCCGACTGTAATAACCCCAAAGTCCGCTGCGCTGATAGGATCTCGGCATCCCGCGCACGGATCTGATCTTGTAGAGAGTCGCGCTCTCGGGTGATCTGATCAAGATCGGCTTGGGTGGGGCCCCCGGATGGAAGATTCGCCTGTGGAGACTGCGGATCAGGACCCGAAGACCCTCGATCCGCGCGATCGGAGCGAGATAAGAGCAGCTCTGCCTCGACCCGATCTAGCTCTGATCGAGTCCGGCGCAAACTCTCCTCGGTCGCGGACAATGCAGATTCCGCATCCTCCCGGCTCCGATCCAGATCGTGGTTGATCTGCTGGAGATCCAAGATCTCTCCGCCGGCATGTGTCATCTCGGACGTGAGATGACGGATTGTAGACTCCAGACGGCCTCGATCTTGGCCCAGATCATCGATGTGGGCTTCCAGTTGGTGGATCTCGTCGGACCGACGATCGAGATCTCGGTTGAGATCGGCGATCTGGGCCTCCAGGGCCGAGATCTCGGGTGCAGGCTGAGGCGGCTCCAAACCGATAATGCGATCGGATTCCAGGGAGGATTGGAGGGCATCACGCTCCTCTCGGAGGCGATGAACTTCAGCCCGATAATGCCCGATCTCCCGACCTTGGGTAGCGCACATCATCTCGAGCGACTCGAGAGAGCAGACATGCTCACGATTTTGATCCGCGGCCTCATCGGCACGGCGGGTGGCCAGCCGTAGATCGTCGCTCAAACGCAACACTCGACGACGCAAGGCGACCATAGATCGACGCAGATCTTCAGGTGAACCCCCAGTGGGCCCACTGATCTCGGATCGAGGAGAAGGAGGATCGTGGCGGCCAGATCCATGTTGTGATCCATCGTGACCGTGATCTGACATAGTTGACTGAAGAGGTGAAGAGACTTGGGCTTGGCAAGGTGATTTGAAGAATGGACGCAGTGAAGTTGTTATGCAACTACAACTGGCGACCAGGAGGCGGCTGTGGTGAAGTGGATTTGAAAGATTTGGCATCGGAATATCCAGGAAAGATCCGATTGGGACGTGATCGGACCTGACGTGATGTGATTGGAGTAGATGACAAGCTGATGTGGGTGGATCCGGTGGTGGATCCAGTTGATGGATAAGATTGATGGAGATTAGTGATACCTTGGGTGGGACGTGATAGATGTATTGGCATGCGATCTATACATGTATCCGGATCCGAAGAGCTGAGAAGATCTCGTATGGATATGGATGATGTGGGACTTGCGTGATTGCAATATGGGTGCAACAGTATGTCTATATAATCTGTGGAAACTGGTGATCTAAGCCTAGATGTCCAGATCTAGGCTATAATCTATATCCGTGAAGACCAGATCGGTTCACATATGTGGGTCTATTCGGGGAATGTGGATCAAGGCTCATGAACCTAGATCCATAGGCGGATCCGAGTGATCCGGGATCTAGGGATATTATGGCAAAGATGAACGATGATTGGGGGGTTAACGGCATGGAATAAGCTCGGATACGTTATAATTATGATTATCACGAAGTATTGTCACCGGATCATGCATGGAAACCCTAGATCAACAGGATCAAGGAGATCTAGCCGATCTGAGATTGGATCAGCGTGATCTAGCTTTATTAAGGCATGATCTGACTCGGGAGACGTGTGATCTGGACATTATGGTGGATGACTACGATATTGGAGATAAGAGAAGGCCAGATCACAACATTGCGACTAGCGATCTAATGTTTATGGTTCAGATCCAAGGTGATCTGCAAAGATGTCGACTGCTATGATGGTGAGGACAAGAAAGGACAAGGATCAGGATAGCGTAATCAGTCGATGTGTCGTTAAGGATAGGATACAGGATGGGATAGGTCTTAACATTAAATCAGAACCGAATTTGCATCGTACGACACAAGTGCTTCGCTACGCGCCTGGAAACGGGAACTACATTGGCCCTACGGTATTAATAGCGATTTAGGTGTATAGATCTAGGGTGGTTGATAATATCTAGATAATATATTGGCTAGATCCAACCTCCTAGTATCTTACCCTAAGTGCAGATCCAAGATCCCGGTATTAATTGCTTAGCCGGTAGATCTTCGGTTTCTCAACGATCAAGATCGCGCTATAGGAAGCGCCAAGCAATCAAAGGACCCGCGTAAAGGGAAATCAACACTAAAGGAATTACTACAAGGCCGGATCCAGATCTAGGCCGCCGGATCTAAGCTCGATCTAATCGCTTAGATTCCGGATCTACTACTGGCGAGTGGCGTGAAGACTTCCACACTACTCTACGACCCCAACGTCACGCCAAGACGTTCAATCAACACCAATCGAGCAACTTAGCAGTCACCAAGAGAGGAAGATCCAGCCCAACCGACGGGTACACAAGGTGAGCAAGTTCAGCAGATCACGGATCATCGGAGGACCCCCTTCGTTAGTCGGTGTCCGGGCATTGGTGGGAAGTTGGATCTAGCGATCTCGCAGATTTTGCTGATCCCGCTACACCACAAGGGCAAAGCCACCCCATCGTGTTGAACGATGTGACCTGCCATGTCCGGTAGAGTTCCAGGATAGTCAGAACGAAATGGTCGTCTAACCAAAGAAATCCATGTGACCTTGCGATATGTCAGTTGGTCTTGTAGTTGTGATACGCATAGGTCATACTTAGATCACATTACCTATGCGCAAGACCTCATTATCCTATGACCTGCAATAGACACTACCGTGGATGGCTGTCGTTGTGAGCTGCCTCAGACTCCGTGGCGTATTGCCAACGACGAAGGAATGCCGGGTACTCAAAGACGACAACCTTCGGCTGATCTATGGATAGAGGGGCAATATCACATGATAGTCTTAAGGACAATAGTGCAACAGCTACGATACTACAATCAGATTCCCACAGTACGACTCAGCTTGACTCAACGTTCGGAAGCAGCAAATACGATACTAACTGGGCCGATAGCCTTGTGGGTCATCGCCTTGACTGTAACTGTTCACTAAACTTCCTTTTGACGATTGCTGTGAATTGCATGAAACACCGGTGAAGAAACAGGTACACGAAATGAATTCAGAGCTGAGCAGCAAAAACCGCGGGATCGTGTTGGTAAGGATTAAGGTCTAACTACTTCGTTGCAGCAGCGACCAACAGTGACAGAGCAATCTTCAACAAAGCCAAAAATGGGCGTGGAAGAACCATATCGGATTCGTACCTGCAATGCTCCAGGTCGTGAAGAAATGTTGCCAGATTTTTGTGGTCTATAATATGAAACAAGACGCGTTTGTTGGTCAAATTGGCTCGTGCTTTGATGCATTCCGTTGCCGAGGATACCGGTGAATCCAATTCTCTCTCCTTGATCTAACGTACCGGAGTTCATACGGCAACAATTCTTCGGAATCTCGCCATCCTGGTAAATTCATAGTACAACTTGTAATGCACCCTTGCGCAGCGCAAGAATCCCTTACCATTTGATGAATGACAAGTCTCAGCGTAAAATTGTGGCATTGGTCTCATCCGGCTACAACCACTCAAGAATCCTTTGACGACCTCTAACGAACGGAATACCTTTAGGATACACCTAGCGTCAGTTCACTACACAACCTCTTCCTTTTAAAAGTACTAGTATTAAAAGATAACACGCCGTGGTCTTATTAACACTAGAAAGTAGCTACGTGTCCGAGGAAACAGAACATCGTCAAACGAAATGTTTCTAGCGGTTCTATCACGCATAGACGTTAGTGGCCAGGTTACGAATGTTTCAGAAGCCTAATATCTCGTTACTACATAGGAAGTCGAACCAGTCTGCCGTTATTAATAAAACAATTATAGACAGCAATCACAGTCTGTGATTACGAGTCCAACATTTCTTGATCGCACCGCGTAATCGATCTGGTTCCTGCAATAACACAACCGCCTCGTGATACATGGATAGTGTACACAGATGGTGGAGGCAGTGAAGCTTCCAAAACTGGTCTCACGCAACCTGACACCATACCGACATCATGTCACCTCGAATCGTAAAAGTAGTGTCTTGCCATCGTGTCTCCTCGAAGCATAAATGCAGTCGAATAGTAAACGTACTGACCACTTTATGACGTGCCATCGTTGATAGCAGGTTCGAACGGAAGGTGATCCGATTCATATACAAATTTGAAGATATCGGTATACCAGTTATTCCTATGGCAATCAATGTTTGTGAGCCAGATCGATTACGAGGGCACATCCAGGATTCTTCCTGTCGACAATTTTTACATCTAGGAAGACAAGATTCCATTCATACAAAGTGTTTAGTTACAGGACGTACAAAACAGCCGCGCAGTGAAGTGGTGGCACCTCTTGAAGACCTCGGAAGAGGCTCTTCCGACGTCTGAACTTAGATCGAGCAAATGCTTGGTCACGCCAGTGAAGTAGAACTCGGCTTGGTCCGTTTAGTCACAATGATGGCGGCCAGTAAACAAGAGGACTAAACCTCAAAAACCGGTAGTGCACTTACTGAGGCCAAGTTGTTTGCGAAAATTATCCATCCCGAACGTTTACGACCTCCACATCATGAGATCTGTTGCGATTCTCACGCCATCAGCGATTCCCCACAACAACTCTTTGTTCTCTCTCAACGCCACGTGATACTTTAGAACGGAATCGTCCTGCTTGTCCACAAGTCGACAAGAAGCACGTATGAGCAGCTACACGTTCGCCACCAGACCGCTCACTGATGGTCTCGTGGGTCTTGTGCTTCCCCGGGCCCATGCAGAACGCCACCACGGTGATGCCGTGAGTCTCGCAATGCCTTTCCGCGCGACAGTTAGTCCCTACGACGCACCGAAGTCTACCGACAGTTCTCAGACATCTCGTGGTTCTGTCCACGACAAGTATAGAGCTGGTGGAGATGCCTCGGATGCACTGTTATCTCTAACTAGCATCGACAGACCAACGCAATTGCGACCTGGTGGGAAGAATTCACTCATGATGAGGATGAATCTGGAAGAGATGAGGCCAAGTATGGAGAAACTGAAGGAGATGCACAAACGCAAACGCGTCAACGCCAACAAGGTGCGTCGACGTGAGCAATGTCGTGCCAACCAGGCTCGTTATCGCGACAGACAGCGAAATGCTCAGGTGCAGCTTGAACAGAATGTGGACCAGCTACACCAAGAAGTTGATAAGTTGAAGCGTAGATATCGAGACTTGTCGTCTCGAGAAAGAAGCAACCAGAGTCCGTGGAGCATCGTCGCGGAGGTCTTCCGACTGCTCGAGAGCAGCTTCCAGTCGCCATGGCGTGTGGCGAACGTCCAAGAGCTGAAATCACACATGGCGACCCAGCAGACATTAGCTATATTGGAGAGTGCGTTCGCGCATGATGCGGCGATGGGAGAACTGCGAGGCGTTGACGCACTGATGGAGCAGCTACGACTGTACTCGGAATGGTTTGGAAACCCGAAGCTGCACCTCCAGCGGGTCGAGGCGGTGGCACCAGGTGTGATGGCTGCCACAGCAACGCTCAATGTGACAGTGACAGAGCTCACGTTACGGCACGTTTTCCCTCATTTGGTAGAATCTGCTGGTGAGAACAACTGCGAACAGTTGTGTCAGCGGCTGTTAGGCCAACGTTTGGACTGCAGCAGTGCGGTGACATTTCTCTTTGACGAAGATAGCGATCGCATTGTGCGTTTGGAAGCAAGCATTGATATGATGACGCCTTTACTACGGATGCTAGGAAGTATCGAGGATGCATCGGAGGTTCTCAAACACTCTCGAATCACTGCAGAATGCACTATTAGTTGCGCGCCTGATCAATAGGTCCTGGTAGCTCAACCAGTTTCTAGCGTCAATTCTCTGGATTTTAGATCCAGAGTATTTCGGAGAAGGCTACTCGAACCCAAACTAATTTTGGTACGTGATGGAACCCAATTCTCCGGAACCCAAAGTAACATTCTCCATACTAACTCAGTTCTCAAAACCTCTATACTTAGACTGACCTGTTATAAACGACGCTCGGATCGCCAAAAGCGAGCTATTCCCTCCTTGTCTCAATGAGAACTTACAGCGGCGTTGGTAATCCGACTGTGGCCAAGTAAATTTACCTTCGATACCATATACCCTGATGTCAGTTTGAAAAAATTGTGAATGTTGCCTGTGTCGGCTAGGGTCAACATCACGAATGTCATCCTATGCTGTAGCATATTTCGTACTCCAGGCTCGAGCTTCAAACGACATTCAAACAATCAAGCAAAGCAGATCGCCATGCAAGGCCTGTGTTGTGCTGGGTCGCCTCGGGCACGCTTCTGAAGCCTAACTACCATTCCGCGGTGGTGGACGGACGAACCCCATGTCGTCCTAAGTGTAAATATTATGCATCAATGTTGCAGTTGGTACACAGATCGTAAGCAGGAACAACGACCTGCCGATCATGAACGGCACCCCGATAAAATGCAGTACCGTTCCAAGATGTTTACTACAGCTGTCATAACAGTATTTGACCTCCGCAGCGGAGGTCTGTCAGGGGACGGCGCGTAGCGCGGAGGGCTTAGCCCTGCAAGGAGGTACTATTTATTTAGCGGAGGACCCCGAGGAGCACAGCGAGGAAGGCCGCCGCAGGCGGAATATCACCTTTGATGCATCAGTCATTGCATGTGGCTAATGGTTTGTGATCAAATGAAAGCTTTGTTGTGGTTAATGATTAATAGTTGAGGTAGTGTGATAAACTGTTAAATAACATTTAGAATCATGAGTGTCCGAGTATGAAAATCCAGAGCTTCCCCGGGCAACGCACGGCATTAGTCATTTCTTTGCTTTATAATATCTAATGCGTTTCTCTAGTGAGTCGTTAGTATTCAAATAGCATGTCGATATACCGGTTGTGCATAGGTTTGTAGGGAAAGGTCCACCGGTAAACCAGTTCATTTCGACAATCATCTTTCACGATTACGCCTTGCAAAAGTGTAGCACATGCACAACTCCATTACTCAATTCGCCAACACACCACCTATCGACACGATATCTGAAGTTTTCCCATGACGCATGTATTCAAGAGATTTCGCTACATCCTCCCGCCATGTCGAGCTTGACCAAACACGATTGGGCGACGACATAATTGGACTCGTGCTTCCCCGTGCTCCAGAAGTTCGCCATCATACCAGAGGGAGAAGCTTATTGATCAAGACCAAGTCGAGTAGCCTAGCAAGTACCGATACACCTGAATCTCATCAGAACAACGCAACCACCAAATCGTTTCTCCAAAACCTCCCCGAGGTGATCCGTCACTGTCGCTTGAAATCTTCCGGCGACTAACATGACCCCAGGGGACATTGACTCGATTCGGTGGAGCTGCAGCTTGGGATCCCCGAAATTTTGCGTGTAGTGCTGTAGCTGCTCCATCAGCTCCATCAAAGCGTCGACTCCGGAGAAGTTGCGCATTTTCACATCAGGTGAAAAGCATTCTTGCAGACACATCTGTAGGTTGACGCCGTTCATCGTGTCCACAACATCCATCTTGCGCCAAAATGAAAGGCTGTCCTCGACTAGATGAAAGACCTTAGCCGCGATCGTCCATTGACTCTGCTTGGATTTTTCACCAGGCCTAACACCTTCGCACCTTCGTTTCAAGTGATTGACCTCTTTCCGAAGGCGTTTTACTCTTTGTTCAAGATCTAGCTGGTTTTGACATTGTCTTTTGCGAAAACGAGCTTGATTCACCGTACACTGCTCTCGTCGAGTGATATCCCTGCGCTCGCGCGTTGTCCTTTTATCGGTCTGAAGTAACTCGTTTGGGATTGCAGTTTCAGTCTGCCACTATCGTTGCGAAAGGTATTCCCCAACTTGGCAAAAGGAGCACGACTGGATATTCACCGTGTCGCCCTGTGTGATCACCTCCATGGTCAAAAGTTATGTTGCAGTTGTGTGACTACCTTCCTCTTCAACGAGAATAATGGTCGTGTAGAGCGCTTGGAGGTCAATATTGACTTGTTGGACCCATTGCTTCAGGTATTTAAAAATATGAAGGATGTAGCTATTATGCTTTCGAGTTCACAGACGACCACCATTCGCGAGTAAGCAGTGGTAAGCTGGTCAACTAAACTGTATGTTTTCATTTTACAGCTACATCGGCAGACAATCACTTTCCCAAAAAAGCGAGTTGTAGCACCAGCTAATAATTGCCTCCTCTTCCACCAATAACCACAAAGAATACGGGACGCATTGTCGTCAATTGTTGACGGACCATTAGTTCCCTACGATGTGCTTCGTCAGCTCCACGGAAGCAATGTCAACCCATTTTCTTCAGTTCAACACGCACAAGTTGCATCGTTTCGATCTCTTGTATATTGGGTCGAGGTCCCTGATTCTGCAGGTTGCATGTAACACTCCCCTTGGAGTGGCTGCGATACCTGTGACCTTGTGAATCACTGGCTGTGAGCAACCTCTGATTAGTCACGTTGAACAAACGCACTGGCTTTTGTAACACCTGATGTGATCGAACAGAGATACAGGTGTTGGTTTACGTCCGTTTACGATCGCGAACGAAGTCCATAAACAAGTACGCCTGATCTTCTCGTCTCTCCACGGACTGCTCCCCACACTAGCACAACCGAATCATCGTCCACCATGGCTAGTTTTCTGGGAAACCCCTCCGTTCGCTTTGGCAACAGTCTCGCCTGCCACGTACTTCCTCGGATCCCTATCGGACACCGGCACCTACAGTTAGATACAACGAGCTATGTTACGTCGAGAAGGAACGTTCAGTCCGACCTGCGCAGCTGTGAGCACGAGCGCCAAGCCACGGGGGCGCTCTTATCGCTTGTTGATATCACAAGAACAATCCCTCCAGTAGCAAACCCTCCTCGAGTGACCGGTAAACGCAAACTGCCCAACTACTACAACACCCCACTTCGTCGTCAGCAGTGCCGGACCAACCAAGCTCGCTACCGTGACAGACAACGCGTGGCACAACACCAGCTTGAGAGTAACGTGAGAGAACTCCACCAGGAGGTTGGCCATTTGAAGCGGCGACATCGCGATCTCTCTTCTCGGGAGAGAAGCACCCAGAGTCCGTGGTCGATCGTGGCCGAGGTCTTCCGTCTCGTTGAGAGTAGTTTGCGATCTCCGTGGCGATTGACAAATCCCCAGGAGCTGAAAAACCACACAGAAACACAACAGAGCATGGCAATTTTGGAAGCGGCCTTTGCGTCCGATGCTGCCATGGGTGATCTGACTGGGGTCAATGAACTCATGGGGCAGCTCCGGCTCTACTCGGAGTACTTCGGAGAACCACGTTTAAAGCTCGAGCGAATTGAGTCAGTGGTGTCTGGTGTGATGGAAGCCACTGCTAGACTAAGTGTGACGGTGACCGAACTCACGCTGCAACACATATTCCCGCATCTTGTGAAACAGAGTGACGCTTCTGCGGATAACCAGCACAGCTCGTTGTACGACCGTCTCCTGGGCAAGCGCTTTCAGTACTGCTGCTCGATGCGATTCCTCTTTGAGGAGGAGAGCGGTCGTGTCGTTCGATTGGAGACCCAAATCGACTTGGTAGCAGAAATGTGTCGTTCACTAGGGAGCCTTACGGACGTATCGGATGTTCTTGAGCACGCTCTCATCACATCCGAGTGCACAATCAGAAGTAGCCTCCGTGTTAACCAAAACTCTGGCTCCAACTAGTCAAGTAAGCAATTTAGGTGAGGATGAAATATTCAAACCTTTGACTCGTCAGTTCCCAATTACCTGTGCAAGTACCCCATGTAACCAAGGAACATGGAATACTCGAAATTCTACTACTATTACTTATCGAAGTTAGCCAATTTGTCTACCTATCTACGGTATCTGCAATCCTTTCCAGTTCGATGCTGTCGATGGGCTTGACGAAGGCTTCCTTGTCGCTTCCGGTGTCCATACTACAGTTTTATATTCAGCGGTAGGGTACAAACACAGGATCAGCAATAGCTAAGAAAAGAGCAAGTGTTTATGGACTAAAGTACTCGATAGATGTAAAAGAATGATTAACGCTAGAAACTGGTGGGCTGCCAGGACCTATTGATCAGGCGCGCAACTAATAGTGCATTCTGCAGTGATTCGAGAGTGTTTGAGAACCTCCGATGCATCCTCGATACTTCCTAGCATCCGTAGTAAAGGCGTCATCATATCAATGCTTGCTTCCAAACGCACAATGCGATCGCTATCTTCGTCAAAGAGAAATGTCACCGCACTGCTGCAGTCCAAACGTTGGCCTAACAGCCGCTGACACAACTGTTCGCAGTTGTTCTCACCAGCAGATTCTACCAAATGAGGGAAAACGTGCCGTAACGTGAGCTCTGTCACTGTCACATTGAGCGTTGCTGTGGCAGCCATCACACCTGGTGCCACCGCCTCGACCCGCTGGAGGTGCAGCTTCGGGTTTCCAAACCATTCCGAGTACAGTCGTAGCTGCTCCATCAGTGCGTCAACGCCTCGCAGTTCTCCCATCGCCGCATCATGCGCGAACGCACTCTCCAATATAGCTAATGTCTGCTGGGTCGCCATGTGTGATTTCAGCTCTTGGACGTTCGCCACACGCCATGGCGACTGGAAGCTGCTCTCGAGCAGTCGGAAGACCTCCGCGACGATGCTCCACGGACTCTGGTTGCTTCTTTCTCGAGACGACAAGTCTCGATATCTACGCTTCAACTTATCAACTTCTTGGTGTAGCTGGTCCACATTCTGTTCAAGCTGCACCTGAGCATTTCGCTGTCTGTCGCGATAACGAGCCTGGTTGGCACGACATTGCTCACGTCGACGCACCTTGTTGGCGTTGACGCGTTTGCGTTTGTGCATCTCCTTCAGTTTCTCCATACTTGGCCTCATCTCTTCCAGATTCATCCTCATCATGAGTGAATTCTTCCCACCAGGTCGCAATTGCGTTGGTCTGTCGATGCTAGTTAGAGATAACAGTGCATCCGAGGCATCTCCACCAGCTCTATACTTGTCGTGGACAGAACCACGAGATGTCTGAGAACTGTCGGTAGACTTCGGTGCGTCGTAGGGACTAACTGTCGCGCGGAAAGGCATTGCGAGACTCACGGCATCACCGTGGTGGCGTTCTGCATGGGCCCGGGGAAGCACAAGACCCACGAGACCATCAGTGAGCGGTCTGGTGGCGAACGTGTAGCTGCTCATACGTGCTTCTTGTCGACTTGTGGACAAGCAGGACGATTCCGTTCTAAAGTATCACGTGGCGTTGAGAGAGAACAAAGAGTTGTTGTGGGGAATCGCTGATGGCGTGAGAATCGCAACAGATCTCATGATGTGGAGGTCGTAAACGTTCGGGATGGATAATTTTCGCAAACAACTTGGCCTCAGTAAGTGCACTACCGGTTTTTGAGGTTTAGTCCTCTTGTTTACTGGCCGCCATCATTGTGACTAAACGGACCAAGCCGAGTTCTACTTCACTGGCGTGACCAAGCATTTGCTCGATCTAAGTTCAGACGTCGGAAGAGCCTCTTCCGAGGTCTTCAAGAGGTGCCACCACTTCACTGCGCGGCTGTTTTGTACGTCCTGTAACTAAACACTTTGTATGAATGGAATCTTGTCTTCCTAGATGTAAAAATTGTCGACAGGAAGAATCCTGGATGTGCCCTCGTAATCGATCTGGCTCACAAACATTGATTGCCATAGGAATAACTGGTATACCGATATCTTCAAATTTGTATATGAATCGGATCACCTTCCGTTCGAACCTGCTATCAACGATGGCACGTCATAAAGTGGTCAGTACGTTTACTATTCGACTGCATTTATGCTTCGAGGAGACACGATGGCAAGACACTACTTTTACGATTCGAGGTGACATGATGTCGGTATGGTGTCAGGTTGCGTGAGACCAGTTTTGGAAGCTTCACTGCCTCCACCATCTGTGTACACTATCCATGTATCACGAGGCGGTTGTGTTATTGCAGGAACCAGATCGATTACGCGGTGCGATCAAGAAATGTTGGACTCGTAATCACAGACTGTGATTGCTGTCTATAATTGTTTTATTAATAACGGCAGACTGGTTCGACTTCCTATGTAGTAACGAGATATTAGACTTCTGAAACATTCGTAACCTGGCCACTAACGTCTATGCGTGATAGAACCGCTAGAAACATTTCGTTTGACGATGTTCTGTTTCCTCGGACACGTAGCTACTTTCTAGTGTTAATAAGACCACGGCGTGTTATCTTTTAATACTAGTACTTTTAAAAGGAAGAGGTTGTGTAGTGAACTGACGCTAGGTGTATCCTAAAGGTATTCCGTTCGTTAGAGGTCGTCAAAGGATTCTTGAGTGGTTGTAGCCGGATGAGACCAATGCCACAATTTTACGCTGAGACTTGTCATTCATCAAATGGTAAGGGAATCTTGCGCTGCGCAAGGGTGCATTACAAGTTGTACTATGAATTTACCAGGATGGCGAGATTCCGAAGAATTGTTGCCGTGTGAACTCCGGTACGTTAGATCAAGGAGAGAGAATTGGATTCACCGGTATCCTCGGCAACGGAATGCATCAAAGCACGAGCCAATTTGACCAACAAACGCGTCTTGTTTCATATTATAGACCACAAAAATCTGGCAACATTTCTTCACGACCTGGAGCATTGCAGGTACGAATCCGATATTGTTCTTCCACGCCCATTTTTGGCTTTGTTGAAGATTGCTCTGTCACTGTTGGTCGCTGCTGCAACGAAGTAGTTAGACCTTAATCCTTACCAACACGATCCCGCGGTTTTTGCTGCTCAGCTCTGAATTCATTTCGTGTACCTGTTTCTTCACCGGTGTTTCATGCAATTCACAGCAATCGTCAAAAGGAAGTTTGGTGAACAGTTACAGTCAAGGCGATGACCCACAAGGCTATCGGCCCAGTTAGTATCGTATTTGCTGCTTCCGAACGTTGAGTCAAGCTGAGTCGTACTGTGGGAATCTGATTGTAGTATCGTAGCTGTTGCACTATTGTCCTTAAGACTATCATGTGATATTGCCCCTCTATCCATAGATCAGCCGAAGGTTGTCGTCTTTGAGTACCCGGCATTCCTTCGTCGTTGGCAATACGCCACGGAGTCTGAGGCAGCTCACAACGACAGCCATCCACATTTTTCGTTGCTCTTCTCGAGAGATGACGACTATCCTACATTTAGTAGTCATATTGCCCAGTGTGATAGCGAGCTTGGTTGGTACGGCATTGATCACACTAGTACTGGATATGGTAGAATTGTCGAATGACTTGTCATCGGGGAGGGAAAATTATGCTCTAACACCTTCACGCGGGGACACGGACCATGACCTCATAACCTCTCTGACATCAACCATGAACTGCAACAGCGCAACTCAAAGACAGACTTTCGCCAACGCAAGTAGATTACAGTTCTGTCTGGTAGTACAATGAACAGAAAGCAACACACTTCCGATGTCGGCGTGCTGGACAGCAGATTTCAAACTGATCGTTTCGCGTGGTGGTGGAATGATGCGCAATTCGTAGGATCATCCTTTTCGTGGTGGAATGGTGCGTACCGCCATGTAACGACTATCCACGTAATCCTCAACTAGAGGCAATGCTTTAGGCTGGGAGGACAGAGAATGCAACTAATAGAAGCTTTAAAAGTGGTGAGGAAATTTGTGTTCTCAGCTGCAACCCAAAAGACATTGGAACACATAGTCTGCGTAAAGGCAGCAGTTCATATGCACTCGGAAAGTGAATGATTCCAATCCCGATTTTGACCCATACGCAGGTAATTGTTTTCGCGTTGTGCGAGTCTGAATATGGTGATACGGTATCACTGATACCTTCTTGTGACCCAAATCTGCTGAAGTAAAACGCTCATTGTTTTGTAAACACTCCATATTGCGAAAAGTTTAGGGGCACTTCCTAATCGGAAACCTCGCATATTCTGCGAGTTGGAAGCCGCTACCACTGGTAGAGTCCACTGCATTACAACTACAGCCACTACAGTGATTAGTCTGAGCACAGATTGCATAGACTAATTTTGAGCATTGATTAATTTTAAACTTCTAAATTAGTCTAAGATTCAATGAAATTAGCTTTTTGCCACCCGTACTATTCATCACTAAAAAACGTACCGACTTGCCTTCGTTATTACCACTCGAGTCATTTTGGTGCCTGTCTCTCTATGGACTTGTAGTCCAATTTTTCAATTTCTTTATTGCCTGCAAATTCCTCAGAATACTGTTTGATGATTTCCTGTAGATGAGGGAAGAGTTGACTTGTAACTAGACTCCATCTTTATTCAAAGATTAGCTGCAGCGCATCACAGTATTGCGAGCACAGTAGGCATCACTCTTACCTTGCTTCTGATTCACTTCTCTAACAGCAGCAACTGCTAATTGGAGGAAGAAACCAAACCACGTCGCCAATTTGGCCCATTTTCAAGACTAATTTTGAAAATTTAGCTCAGACAAATTGTGAATACACCATAAATAAGTCTGACATAGGCTAATTTTGAGCTCAAATTAATACTAAGCAGGAATAGACTGCTGTGGAAGTCTATGACTGAACTGGAGACACATTTCAAGCGACACTCTGACCACCAAATCTACACACTTTTGTGTAATAGTAGCCTCAGTCTGTGGACTATCGACTCAGGCAACATTTGCGAATTAAAGATATGGGGCACCGCGCAATGAAATAAGATTGGTTAGGCTGTTCAGCCAGCTAAAGCTGTCCTCCCAGTATTAACAACCCCGTATGCATGTTGCTGAGCGAGCAATCACTGAGGTGATCGTCCAAGCGCAATCTCAAATTCAGTGCTAGGCATACAAACAACAAGTCACTGTGGCTTTTACGATACTCGAAGGATTACGATGTCTCCCAACCTATTGTACTGGCCAAAATAGTTTGTACCAAACTTTGAGGGCATTTTACCTGTAGAATATGGTAACTTTCCATATACGATATTTAGATATAAGGGGTAATCTCGACCGTAGATTCCGATTTTGAGGTCAGATTTGACAGATTCGGACTCCTTACACTCGATATACCTCCTAGAAAACATCGCTTCATAAACTCAAAAGTTTGGGGAAAGGGCTCCAGTAGGGTTAGCAAATCAACAGTCAGAACCTGCGAGGATGATTGGCTCATTTGGCATAACATGTGCTGAAACATATGGTGTTTAGGTTTAAACGTAGTGAAATTCCTGTCGAGGCCAACTTCATGATTACAACACGGCAAATCGGATCTCACTTATCAATATAATATTTTATGGGTATTCATCCTGACTATTACTAAGCTCACTTTCGTCGTCAGCATCGGCGCACTCAACCTCTTCGCGTTCTAGTACCTGCAGGTACTTGTCTTCTTCCTTTTGAATTCTTTTGTATGCGTTCTTCCAGTCATTTTTTACGTGATATGTTCTTTACTTAAATCTACTATCTCTTCTAACTCACCAGACACCTTAAGAGGCGACTCATTGCACGCCGAGATATTTGAATATAGGTGCGCCTAAAGACTTCTTCACTATCCATCTGAGCTGTAATTTGGTTGTCTCTCAATGTTGCACTTATTGATGTACGCGTTTATTGCTGGTGACACGTCTTCATCTTCATAACTCCTTGGCCTCCCTCGTGAATCTTCACTGGTTTGTATCTAGCAAGGTATAAAGTTATACAGGTAAGTGATATATATCGTTAATATGGCAGTCATGCGCGTACCTCGGAACTGTCGGAGTGTTCGTGAGCCTGGCAAGCTCGCCACACGGCCCCAATTGTGCTTGTAGGTGTCCCAAGTCACTAAAGAACAAGCTCGCGCGTTCGTCCAGACACTTTATTGCCTTCTTTACCACATTTTTGAAAGAAATTGTAAGCGGTCACAATCATTGCACGCTCACTGTCACGTAGTCGCTTGCCCCTGACCATCTTCGTGAAGCGCAACGTGAAAACTTGGTAACTGTTATCGAAAGAGGAGATCACAGGCATTATTTTAAGGGTAGTTCCATGCATGTCCGCCTAATATTAGAGATGCAGTCGACGAAAATGTGGTCGTGTTAGAATTTTTGGTACAAACTATTTTGGCCAGTACAATAAGCTCGTACGTACAACAAGGCAAGAAAAGAAAGGGTTCCTATTTACCGTCATCAGCAATGATACATGCACAACTCGAGTGAGCTTCGGCAAGAAAGTCACTATATTTCTACATACTGATTCAGGTAGCTTGGGTGTTTTTGTCGATGGGATAGCAGGGACGCTCGTGAAGTACAGCAAGTTCACGTACGTGTCTAAAACGACAAAATGTAGTGACGGCTCCCTCACCACTGGCGATGAAGGTACGCTACGATTAGTCACAAAACGAAATCTCCATGTCAGATAGTACCGTACACTGGTGCCACATGAACCTAACACACTGATTACTGTTCTTTGCGATTACGAGGCAGTGGTGGAGTTGTGGATGCCAGACTCAAAACTCAATTTCCACGCAAGATGGCAAGCCAATTCGAGATTCCAGGACACCAGTTCTACCGCTTTGCGACAACAACAACGTTGAGTGACGGCTTGGTCGGTCGTGTGCTCCCGCGGGCAAAAGCGAGTAACTCGCAAAGAACCAACGCGACAAGAGATATCGAGGACGCTTATGAGAAGGGTGAACTAATACACTCAAAGGGTGGCCGCAATGGAGAGGCGACAACAGCCCTTCTTTCGTTAACGGGAGCTCAAGTAAGAGGATACCCTTCTAAAAAGAGATCGCACTACGATGACAACGTCGTAGCCACCGGCTTAAATCCGTCAAAATCAGAGCAAAGAGCACTCGTGGATGCACGTGCGATCCAGGACGCAATGGAACTCAAGCAGAAGCGCCTTAAGTCGGAAATCCGTCGTGAGCAGTGCCGAACGAACCAAGCCCGCTATCGCAACAAACAGCGCAACCTTCAGATGCGACTGGAGACAAGTGTGCAACAACTGCGTCAGGAACTTCGTCAGTTGAAACAACGACGACAGAACGTTATGCTCGCGGAGAAAACCGACCAGAGTCCGTGGACTATCGTGACTGAGGTGTTCCGTATCATCGAAAACAGCCTCCGTTCTCCTTGGAATCTGGAAAACGACGAGGATATGCAAAATGACATTGAAACGCGGAGAAACGTAGCGTACTTGCACAAAGCACTCGCGTCCGACGTGGCCATTGGTGAGCTTAAAGGAATCGATGCAGTGATCGAGCACTGGAGATGTTTCTCACAGAACTTCGGAGATGCGCGTCTTCAACTCCAGCAAGTGGAGTCCGTGGCCCCTGGTGTCATCAGGGCGAGGGCGAGACTCCAGGTTGTTACCACTGAGCTCACAGTGCGGCACATGTTCCCGAATCTGTCTGATGCTGAGTCGCAAAGCAAGTATGATGTCCATCCGACACTACGTGAACGACTTTTGGGGCATCAGCTCGACTGCTGCGTCTCTGTGGACTTCCTGTTCGACGACGAAAATGGTCGGGTCGCACGATTGGAGTTCCAGCCTGATATAATGCCAGAAGTGCTACGAGTACTCGGAAACATCGACGACGTGACAGAGGTGTTCAATTCGTAGCTCCATACTTGTGAGAAAGTTTAGATCGGGTAAAGGTTGATGTGTAATATACCTAAGGGTGCTGTACGCTTCAGTTGTAGTACAGGAAAGTTATGTTGCTGTTCCAAACAACAAACTTCTGGCACGTAGAATTGGGACAGCTCGAATAATGGATAAAATTTCTTGTCTTCAGTTAAATTCATTACTTGCTAGTTGGAGCCAGAGTTTTGGTTAACACGGAGGCTACTTCTGATTGTGCACTCGGATGTGATGAGAGCGTGCTCAAGAACATCCGATACGTCCGTAAGGCTCCCTAGTGAACGACACATTTCTGCTACCAAGTCGATTTGGGTCTCCAATCGAACGACACGACCGCTCTCCTCCTCAAAGAGGAATCGCATCGAGCAGCAGTACTGAAAGCGCTTGCCCAGGAGACGGTCGTACAACGAGCTGTGCTGGTTATCCGCAGAAGCGTCACTCTGTTTCACAAGATGCGGGAATATGTGTTGCAGCGTGAGTTCGGTCACCGTCACACTTAGTCTAGCAGTGGCTTCCATCACACCAGACACCACTGACTCAATTCGCTCGAGCTTTAAACGTGGTTCTCCGAAGTACTCCGAGTAGAGCCGGAGCTGCCCCATGAGTTCATTGACCCCAGTCAGATCACCCATGGCAGCATCGGACGCAAAGGCCGCTTCCAAAATTGCCATGCTCTGTTGTGTTTCTGTGTGGTTTTTCAGCTCCTGGGGATTTGTCAATCGCCACGGAGATCGCAAACTACTCTCAACGAGACGGAAGACCTCGGCCACGATCGACCACGGACTCTGGGTGCTTCTCTCCCGAGAAGAGAGATCGCGATGTCGCCGCTTCAAATGGCCAACCTCCTGGTGGAGTTCTCTCACGTTACTCTCAAGCTGGTGTTGTGCCACGCGTTGTCTGTCACGGTAGCGAGCTTGGTTGGTCCGGCACTGCTGACGACGAAGTGGGGTGTTGTAGTAGTTGGGCAGTTTGCGTTTACCGGTCACTCGAGGAGGGTTTGCTACTGGAGGGATTGTTCTTGTGATATCAACAAGCGATAAGAGCGCCCCCGTGGCTTGGCGCTCGTGCTCACAGCTGCGCAGGTCGGACTGAACGTTCCTTCTCGACGTAACATAGCTCGTTGTATCTAACTGTAGGTGCCGGTGTCCGATAGGGATCCGAGGAAGTACGTGGCAGGCGAGACTGTTGCCAAAGCGAACGGAGGGGTTTCCCAGAAAACTAGCCATGGTGGACGATGATTCGGTTGTGCTAGTGTGGGGAGCAGTCCGTGGAGAGACGAGAAGATCAGGCGTACTTGTTTATGGACTTCGTTCGCGATCGTAAACGGACGTAAACCAACACCTGTATCTCTGTTCGATCACATCAGGTGTTACAAAAGGGGGGAATGATATATCTACAGGTGAAAGTTACCGAAATACAGCTGAACTGTGATTTCTACAGAAGGGGTAGGTAAGGTGTAGGGATAATAGAATAGTCGATGGACTATTTGCCTTTGTGTCTACCTGTCAAAATCGCTTTGTCTTTCCAGTATTGACATGGAGGGGTTTAGCTGTTGAAGTTACATCGGAGGCATATCGTTCGGCTTCATCCAAAGTTGCTGCACCCCAATGGCATATAATTGTCTTCGGCCTATAGTATCAATGATTGTATGGCCTTGATGTAGAGTACAATCCGTGGCGATGGTTGAAGAGCCTTGTACAGTAAAGTGCAGGATAAAGAAGTACCGCTTCAGTCAATAATACAGGGATGTAACGGCACCCACGGAATCCATATCTTGAAGCTACATCCATGACTTCTTTCTGAGTCACAAAACGGCATCTAGCGATCAGCCACATCCGCAATTCATGGCCGAAAGTAGGTTACGTTTTGCTAGCTCGCATCTCAGCCTATCTAGTGATCATTTGCAATGTATATGTGTCGGAACCTGCGTTGCTGTACAGTAATATCTGCCGAAACTTGCGTCGTGGTGCCGTAATATTCTAGTGAGGGTTGCACCTACTGTTAATTCGATGTTGGAGCAGAAAAAAGTATACAATGACTCGTCTACTTCTGTAAGTACTAGAATACCCTAGAGAGTAGTTTTGGCCTTCACGTCATACGCACATGGTGCCATTGAAATCAAATATCTGCTGATTTCAAAGCGGTTAGTGTCGTTCAATAATAGTATTCATATTATTTGAATGAACAATGAGTTAGACAGCAGCTAAACCTAAATGACACACCTTGCACAGCAGATACGGTCGCAAAAAAGGAAAACTTGATGATAGATGTCCACTAATATAATTAGTCAGTGCAAACTAAGGGCTGGGCCTGCTTGGACAGGACGACCACGCTTCTTTTTTCTGCGTATGTTCTTCAAATACCGGTCGTTTACCTGATCTTCCATTAAGGGTCATACCTAGCATCAATGGTACGGCTATGAGATGAACACAACAACCCAATTTAAACCAGGTACGGCAACTTCATTGGCAAAACTCTGGATGTATCAGCTAACCGCGAGCAGGTTGTGACTCGGCTTCGAACACTCTTTCCGTAGCTGCCTCTCTCTCCACAGCGGAGGGTTTTCTCACCAGCGTAACTGGCTTATATTGTTGGAACACTTGGTACAACTTCCCGTTAGAGACCGCTATTGCGCTATCATGTACCTGTTCAATTGACAACTCCTTTTCTGCTTGCAGCTTGCGGTATCCGCGCGTTTCGTCACGTTTTTCATGACGTGGAAGAAACACATTATGAACTTTGGTCCCTGCTCAACGTTCAGATATTGAAAAGCTACGACATCAAACGCTGCATCCACGTCCATCATCACGTAGCTGATGCATGTTATTTCGCCTGTGATCCTCACGTACATATCCAATGTCGATCGAATAGCGACTTCCCATTGTGGCTGTTTAGTATCCGAAACAAGAATCATCGAAACTAGGTGAAACTGTCTTCACATATCCGACACTCTGATTGCAATGACAGGAAACCCTTTTGAGTTGAGCTTAAAAGTTGCATCAAGATGAATCATATACTGCGGGGCAAACTTCAATCTCCGGATTGTTGTTTTTGTGACGAATCCGACGACCAGGGGTTCGTCCTCTGATGTTTTGCCTAACTTTGGGTTGCCATACATGTCAACACAGTAGCCAAATGAAAAAGTTTCATTGTTACCTATAGAAATTGAATATGGGTGCTATAGAATAAATTTCTCCAATTCATCAAGAAAGGCGTGTCATGGAGAATATTCTTTCGATAGTTGCGAACTCTTGTTTGAACTTGAGCCAACAGTTTTTAGGGTCGGCCTTCTCGATGTTGAAATTCTTGACAAATGAATTAATAAACTAGGCTGGTTTTCACCGATCAAGACTCGCTCTCGGATGAACGCTTGCATTCCAAGAGTAATTTCGTGATTTCGTGGTGACGAACCGTTGCTCAAATGATGTCCGCTCTGAAAAATGTCACTGTGCATTGATTCTTGGCAAAATAACACTTTCATGAACCATTTACACGTCTGAATATCGCTAGTTAGGGCTGCACATGTGACGGAGTTACACTTGTATCTGATATAGCGCATTTTGTGCATGTTCGTGTTAGGTGAACAGACTTGAGACTTTTCTAACTGGTTCTTGGCGGTTAATGTTTTCTTCTGCTGGTCGAGAAACTCGTCCTTCTTCGCTTTATTTTCACATGAGTGAAGGAATGTCCAGCGGTAGTTAGACATTGGCAAAACACCAAGCGTCGGATCGATAATGAGTAAACAGTTCAGATATCGTAGTTGTATATTTATGGAAGACTAAAAATAGTCTGTTTGACCAAAGGGGTACACTATTTCGAGTCTGGCCAATCCAATGCCACTTCCGTAGTATTCAACAGTCATCCACCAATGAATGCATTCGCGTCTGTACATTTGTCGGACTGCTCTGTAGAAGTGCCTCAGTCTCCTGTAATTACATCACAGATTCTGTAGATTTCACACTACTTCTGTAATTCTACCCAATCTTCTGTAGATATGCCCGATTCTTCTGTAGAATTGTCCCTCGCTCTTACAAAAGCCAGTGCGTTTGTTCAACGCGACTAATCAGAGGTTGCTCAGAGCGAGGGACAATTCTACAGAAGAATCGGGCATATCTACAGAAGATTGGGTAGAATTACAGAAGTAGTGTGAAATCTACAGAATCTGTGATGTAATTACAGGAGACTGAGGCACTTCTACAGAGCAGTCCGACAAATGTACAGACGCGAATGCATTCATTGGTGGATGACTGTTGAATACTACGGAAGTGGCATTGGATTGGCCAGACTCGAAATAGTGTACCCCTTTGGTCAAACAGACTATTTTTAGTCTTCCATAAATATACAACTACGATATCTGAACTGTTTACTCATTATCGATCCGACGCTTGGTGTTTTGCCAATGTCTAACTACCGCTGGACATTCCTTCACTCATGTGAAAATAAAGCGAAGAAGGACGAGTTTCTCGACCAGCAGAAGAAAACATTAACCGCCAAGAACCAGTTAGAAAAGTCTCAAGTCTGTTCACCTAACACGAACATGCACAAAATGCGCTATATCAGATACAAGTGTAACTCCGTCACATGTGCAGCCCTAACTAGCGATATTCAGACGTGTAAATGGTTCATGAAAGTGTTATTTTGCCAAGAATCAATGCACAGTGACATTTTTCAGAGCGGACATCATTTGAGCAACGGTTCGTCACCACGAAATCACGAAATTACTCTTGGAATGCAAGCGTTCATCCGAGAGCGAGTCTTGATCGGTGAAAACCAGCCTAGTTTATTAATTCATTTGTCAAGAATTTCAACATCGAGAAGGCCGACCCTAAAAACTGTTGGCTCAAGTTCAAACAAGAGTTCGCAACTATCGAAAGAATATTCTCCATGACACGCCTTTCTTGATGAATTGGAGAAATTTATTCTATAGCACCCATATTCAATTTCTATAGGTAACAATGAAACTTTTTCATTTGGCTACTGTGTTGACATGTATGGCAACCCAAAGTTAGGCAAAACATCAGAGGACGAACCCCTGGTCGTCGGATTCGTCACAAAAACAACAATCCGGAGATTGAAGTTTGCCCCGCAGTATATGATTCATCTTGATGCAACTTTTAAGCTCAACTCAAAAGGGTTTCCTGTCATTGCAATCAGAGTGTCGGATATGTGAAGACAGTTTCACCTAGTTTCGATGATTCTTGTTTCGGATACTAAACAGCCACAATGGGAAGTCGCTATTCGATCGACATTGGATATGTACGTGAGGATCACAGGCGAAATAACATGCATCAGCTACGTGATGATGGACGTGGATGCAGCGTTTGATGTCGTAGCTTTTCAATATCTGAACGTTGAGCAGGGACCAAAGTTCATAATGTGTTTCTTCCACGTCATGAAAAACGTGACGAAACGCGCGGATACCGCAAGCTGCAAGCAGAAAAGGAGTTGTCAATTGAACAGGTACATGATAGCGCAATAGCGGTCTCTAACGGGAAGTTGTACCAAGTGTTCCAACAATATAAGCCAGTTACGCTGGTGAGAAAACCCTCCGCTGTGGAGAGAGAGGCAGCTACGGAAAGAGTGTTCGAAGCCGAGTCACAACCTGCTCGCGGTTAGCTGATACATCCAGAGTTTTGCCAATGAAGTTGCCGTACCTGGTTTAAATTGGGTTGTTGTGTTCATCTCATAGCCGTACCATTGATGCTAGGTATGACCCTTAATGGAAGATCAGGTAAACGACCGGTATTTGAAGAACATACGCAGAAAAAAGAAGCGTGGTCGTCCTGTCCAAGCAGGCCCAGCCCTTAGTTTGCACTGACTAATTATATTAGTGGACATCTATCATCAAGTTTTCCTTTTTGCGACCGTATCTGCTGTGCAAGGTGTGTCATTTAGGTTTAGCTGCTGTCTAACTCATTGTTCATTCAAATAATATGAATACTATTATTGAACGACACTAACCGCTTTGAAATCAGCAGATATTTGATTTCAATGGCACCATGTGCGTATGACGTGAAGGCCAAAACTACTCTCTAGGGTATTCTAGTACTTACAGAAGTAGACGAGTCATTGTATACTTTTTTCTGCTCCAACATCGAATTAACAGTAGGTGCAACCCTCACTAGAATATTACGGCACCACGACGCAAGTTTCGGCAGATATTACTGTACAGCAACGCAGGTTCCGACACATATACATTGCAAATGATCACTAGATAGGCTGAGATGCGAGCTAGCAAAACGTAACCTACTTTCGGCCATGAATTGCGGATGTGGCTGATCGCTAGATGCCGTTTTGTGACTCAGAAAGAAGTCATGGATGTAGCTTCAAGATATGGATTCCGTGGGTGCCGTTACATCCCTGTATTATTGACTGAAGCGGTACTTCTTTATCCTGCACTTTACTGTACAAGGCTCTTCAACCATCGCCACGGATTGTACTCTACATCAAGGCCATACAATCATTGATACTATAGGCCGAAGACAATTATATGCCATTGGGGTGCAGCAACTTTGGATGAAGCCGAACGATATGCCTCCGATGTAACTTCAACAGCTAAACCCCTCCATGTCAATACTGGAAAGACAAAGCGATTTTGACAGGTAGACACAAAGGCAAATAGTCCATCGACTATTCTATTATCCCTACACCTTACCTACCCCTTCTGTAGAAATCACAGTTCAGCTGTATTTCGGTAACTTTCACCTGTAGATATATCATTCCCCCGGTTGCTCACAGCCAGTGATTCACAAGGTCACAGGTATCGCAGCCACTCCAAGGGGAGTGTTACATGCAACCTGCAGAATCAGGGACCTCGACCCAATATACAAGAGATCGAAACGATGCAACTTGTGCGTGTTGAACTGAAGAAAATGTGTTGACATTGCTTCCGTGGAGCTGACGAAGCACATCGTGGGGAACGAATGGTCCGTCAACAATTGACGACAATGCGTCCCGTATTCTTTGTGGTTATTGGTGGAAGAGGAGGCAATTATTAGCTGGTGCTACAACTCGCTTTTTTGGGAAAGTGATTGTCTGCCGATGTAGCTGTAAAATGAAAACATACAGTTTAGTTGACCAGCTTACCACTGCTTACTCGCGAATGGTGGTCGTCTGTGAACTCGAAAGCATAATAGCTACATCCTTCATATTTTTAAATACCTGAAGCAATGGGTCCAACAAGTCAATGTTGACCTCCAAGCGCTCTACACAATCATTATTCTCATCGAAGAGGAAGGTAGTCACACAACTACAACATAACTTTTGACCATGGAGGCGATCACGAAGGGCGACATGGTGAATATCCAGTCATGCTCCTTATACAAAGTTGGGCAATACCTTTCGCAACGATAGTTCCGTCGCTGTCGCTTGAAATCTTCCGGTGACTATCATGACCCCAGGGGACATTGACTCGATTCGGTGGAGTTGCAGTTTCGGGTCCCCGAAGTTTTGCGTGTAGTGCTGTAGCTGCTCCATCAGCTCCATCAAAGCGTCGACTCCGGAGAAGTTGCGCATATTCACATCAGGTGAAAAGCATTCTTGCAGACACATCTGTAGGTTGACGCCGTTCATCGTGTCCACAACATCCATCTTGCGCCAAAATGAAAGGCTGTCCTCGACTAGATTAAAGACCTTAGCCGCGATCGTCCATGGACTCTGCTTGGATTTTCCACCAGGCCTAACACCTTCGCACCTTCGTTTCAAGTGATCGACCTCTTTCCGAAGGCGTTTTACTCTTTGCTCAAGATCTAGCTGGTTTTGACATTGTCTTCTGCGAAAACGAGCTTGATTCACCGTACACTGCTCTCGTCGAGTGATATCCCTGCGCTCGCGCGTTGTCCTTTTATCGGTCTGAAGTAACTCGTTTGGGATCGCGGAAGTATTCTTAGGATACTCCTATTTCCGGTACCGTAACAGGAAGTGCGCGACAAGAGCATGAGGTTGCTACACATCATCGCATAAATCGAAGATTCCGCTCGGACAAGTTTAGAAGTCATATTGCTACTAGACATTAGTTCTCACTTTTGGTTTTACCACACCTTGAACAAACCAAACCGTTGAATGCGCTGAAATTTGGTTTGAACGTTACTTCCCCGTTGTTCTGAACCAAAACTATCAGATTTTGTGGTTTGGCTATGAAACCCATCCTGACTTTGAACCTGAACGGAGGTTTGGAGTTTCAGGTTTGGAGTTACGCCTTCAATTTGTAACAACGAGAGCACCTATTGGCTACTGTTCTTATCGAAGATTTGGAAACGCGAACTTCCGTGAAGCGACTCAAAGACCTTTCCAGAGCACTCAACTCCGATCTCAGCTCACTCTAAATTTTGCAGTGCCCCCCCCAACTCAAGCCCCTGCAACGGTTCCGCTACTACCTTAGCACTGCGTTGCAGGCCCAAGATCTTCTGTTGTCTCAACCCCCAGTACAACAATTCAGCGTCTACTCCACCTTCACCGTTCACAAGAACGGAGTCAACGCACTCGAGAAGAAGATGCTGACGTCGGTGTTGTGGGTAGTACCCAGCAGCAAGGTCATCCAGCACAGACAGTAGGGTCGGGTCCACTCACAGCACTTGTGGAGACGGCAATGTCTGGCATGACCCACCATACTCCTGCGCTCGACCTTCCACCATCAGTCCATGGCAACATTGTTGCTAGTTCAAATTCGTCAGTACCTGTGCCGATGCACGTTACCCAAGCAATACGAAACTATGTGCCGCCAGTGGGGTTTAAGGTATTACCAAGACGCCGTGGTGAACGATCAATAATTCTAGACTGGGGGGTACGCGTTACTTCCACGATTGAAGGCAAGGAATACATTTGCTGGATATGCCAAGGAAGCCTTGAATGCCGTCGCGAAAGCAAGATAATCCAACTGTTTGGTAATACGTCTAAAGCTACCAAACACCTTGGCGACAAGCACATGTTGACAGCCAGTAAAATCACAGCCGAAAATGCCAGGAAACGTGACCGAGCTAAGGAGCTAGAACGCATACGATGTGCTATTGCTGATGGCGCTGATAGCAGAAGAATGACGTTGTTGCTCGAGACGGTGCGTGTGGTGAACAACAATCTCCCGTTTCGGTTCGGAGAATACGAAGAACCGGAATTGTTCGCAGACTTAGTGGTTGCAGACGAATTCCGAGCGACGATCAATAACGACACAGTAACGCGAGCTATTGCTGAGCTTTATTCAAGCACGCGGCAGGCTATTCAATCCCATCTACAATGTAGCAGAATAAACAACGTGGCGTCATTCTCAATGGTGTGTGATTTTTGGTCTTCCAAGACGCAGATATCTTGGCCTGAGGGTGGATTTTGTCGACAACAACTGGGAATTCCAGTCGATCCTTCTTGGTACTCGCCACTATGAACCGATGTATGGGGAAAGAAGCACCGGAAGCCGTGAATCATTTAAGCGCTGGATTACAGAGCTACTAAAAGATTTTGGGCTATCCACGAAAGATTTTTACGGCTCCACTAGTGACGCTGGCCCTGACGTTAAATGGATGATGACGAAGGGAATTGTTCTCCAATGGGAATGGTGCATACCCCACCTTACGAACGCTGCAACAAGAAACGCGTTTGGTATCACTCCTCAGTGAAAGACCTCTAAGAACTTACCAGCCACCGAATTGGTCACTCGCATCAAAAGTACAACTTACGCCGTTCTCTCCAACGCCTCAATGGGGAGTCTCTTCTCAGAACTTTGTGAGATGGCAAACGCTGGCGCTACTACCCAATTAATCGAACACAAAGAGCACAGATTCATGAGCTTCGCTAAAGTTGTCCGGCGTTTGCTCGAAAAATGGGACCAACTCGAAGGCTGGTTCCAGGAACGCATTGACAAAGCTATTCGGGAGCGAAAATCAACACCAGAACCACTTCCAATTGCTGACGACAAGTTGAGCCTGCTGCAGCTGTATGGGCTTCTAAACCCTATCATGGCATTAAATGGCAAGAGTCAAAAGGAGAACACAAACCAAGTTGATGTCCTTTTGTCGATCTTTCGACTGCGCAAAACTATCCTGGATGAAACTCAACCTCTCTCAAAGACAAAATGCGAGCCTCAACAGATGCCCCAATCTTTTACCAAGTCCGAGACCTCACAAGACTCGTGAAATCGACGCGAGCACTACTAAGTTGTTCCATAAAAATTTCTTCGCTCGCTACACGGATAACGCGCGGATTCGCGAGTCGTCTTTCATCCCGGAAGTTCAAATGCTACTGCACCCATCCCTGAAAAATCAAGAAGTCAATCTAGCGAAGATCGTCCGCCTTTGCAATGAACAGTTGATAATCGACCCGGAACAACCCCACCTGCGAATGGATGAAGGCGCTGTTAATCGAAATGTTGCTAGTGTGAAGGATGCCGTACTGAGGCGGTTGCGAGCGTTAATGCTGACCATATCGACAAGTAGCGCTCAAACTTCAGCTCCAGCAGAAATGTACGGTACGCCCTCGCATCACGAGATACCGCAGCAGTTGCCACCCGGATTCGAGTCTCTATTCTCATTTGTCGAGTTCCCTTCCCTCCAGCCTGCTCAAGTATTTTCTGAGGAACTTATGGAATTTGCTGAAGAAGAGGCCGAGCACGTGGAGCATCGTAACGTTCACGAAGCACGCATTGATGAAGAGCTCGAAAGGTGGTTCTCCGATCCCAGTAGACTGCTTACGATGACAGCCAAAACCGAATCAATTTTGCACTTTTGGAAGCGCCAACAAGATGAAAACAACTATCGACTATTACCTATCGCAGCACGGGTCATTTACGCTATTCCAGCGTCTTCAGCACAGATCGAGAGGGATTTCGGCATAAGCAGTATGCTTGTTACCAGCCATCGCACTAGTATTGCGAAGCACAATATCGATATGTGCTCCTTTTTGAATCGGAATCGAAAGTTTGTCGATGTGGTGAATTGCCCTCGGCTAACCGATTCAGAGTTGGAGCAGGCAGTTCCAGCAAACGTGTTAGTCCCCCTGTCTTCATATCAAGTCAACATGCCATTTGCTGCACGATGGGAACGCGAGGCGGCATCTTGTTCATTTGACAGTGAACTAGATGAGGATTGCCAAGATGAATAAAATGCATTTGGTGTTCTTTGTTTTTTCTGAACTACCACGTACATCAAATTAGGTATGTCAAATACAATGTTAGACCGCACACAAGCTGACCACAAACCCCATGCTTCCAAGCACAAGTAGCGTTTGCAGTTTATACTCCCTTATCGAAGTCATGTGAGTCTTTCTTGCTTCAGTGTTTGCGTTTCCGTAATTCTTTTTCACGTTTCAAAGCTCGCGCTTGGAATTGTTTCGTCGCTGCTTCTCTAGCTGTAGTTAGAAGTCCAGCAGCTCGTTGGATTGGTGCAGGTGTCTTTCATGGGATACCCGATCGTCGTTTGATGATCCGGCTTGGAATTGGTGAGGCTTTATCATCCGTGCTGTGTTTGATGGATGATGGGATCGTTGGTGACCGTGGATTGCGAAGAAGAGCCTCTATTCCCAAGTTGATCTGATTAAGTGCCGTTAGGCTGGCAGTGTCACCGCTACCTGAATTTTCACAGAGTAGGAGATCAACTCGTCCTTCTGACAAATGCCGATCGTCTTGCGAGGATGAATCACTTTCCGATACCTGGTTGTCTACCGCAGCTGGTGAAGTAGCTGGATGTAGATCGTCCTGCGACGATGAAGCGCTTTTCGGTACCTGGTTGTCTACCATAGGTGATGTAGCTGGAGAAGTCAATCTACTGGTTTTGGATCCAATGCTTTGATAGTAAGATCATCTGGGTCTGTGTTGTTGCTAGGGAAACTGTTTTCTTGTGCATCTTGATTTTCGATACTCGAAAGGCGAGCGTTCAAGCGATCGGCAGCTGCACTTAGCTGAGCCATTTGATGCTCCAATTTGCTGTTTCTTCTGGAAGACGCGGCCTGAATATCACTGAGCTGCGATTGGAACTTCGCCTCAAGTTTAACTCTGTTGCTGTGAATATCATCACGAAGTTCTCGTTCCAATGCCACTTTGTCACACTCCAATGTACTCGACATGTCACCGAAGCGTTCATCAAGCTTGCTGAGGGTCTGTAGGTGGGCGGCACGCATCGCGCTATCGATTTTTTGTTGTAGGCGCTCCTCAACACTGCTGGCGTGTGATTTCGCCATTTTAGCAGGTTGTCCCTGTAAATGTTTTTCTTGCTTGGTCAAATGCGATTGCTGAGCGAGTTGAAGCTTTTTACTGTCTGCCTCTACTGCCGCCTTCAACTTGGCATTTAGTCTTCTCTCAATCCACTCCGCTTGAAGGTCCGTAGCAGCCTCGAAAGTGTCGTGAGACAATTTAAGTGCTGCATCGAGGCGCAGCTCACTTTCGGAAGCATGTGTTTGCTTGTGTTCATTTATCGCGCCCTCCACCGCCGTCAAAGTAGCATTGACCTTTTGACCTAACTCTATTGTAAACTTCTCAAATGATGTCTTCATACTTGTGTCGACGCGGCCATGAACATCTTGAACAACACCAACAAGACTTTTTTATTTCAGCAGCTTGGCTATCGATTTGGATCTTGTTTGTAGCTTCGAAATGGACTTGGACATCTTCAAAGTACTTGCCTATACGAGACTCCAAGCGCTTCTCTGTGTCCGCAGCTGTATGTATTACGTGATTGTGAACGTACTGAACAACTTCAAGCAGCTTCTCATCAGTTCGTGCTTGTGAATTTTGTAAGGCATGCCCCAGCTGCTCTACGACTCCGGCTCCATTAACAACGATGTCCTCCCGGAGTAATATCTGCTGGCGGCGCTCAATACAACCGGGATTCACAATAGTTTCTAGGCCTTGGCGGTCGTGAGAGACCACCAGCGCGCTGCATGCGGAGCTTGTTGTCTCCATTCTCGTCAGAGCCTTAAATCCTCTACTGGTTTGAACCTGCGGAGTGGTTTGCACAAGTCTGTCTCTTTGGTTTGGAGTTTTTTCTAAAACTCCTAATGAACCATAAAACGCAGTCGAACCGGTTCGTTCCGTTACCCTGGTTTGGTTCATTAAGAAGAAGGTTTGGTTTGGTTTGGTTTGTTCAGGGCTTGGGTTTTACTCCACCACTACAAAGTCGAACTCACATTCGCTCAAGCTACCTCACCTCAACTCTCGCTATGTCTGTCGCTCGTGGTACCCTCGCATTCATAGGTCCTGTCCAAACACGGAAGCTGGTAGATTTCAATAGTGGAGGTGGTATCGGTATCGGATGAGAGTGTCAATGTCGTTGTAGTTGGCCAGACGAGGAGTAGTCTGCGGATATGTTCGACGTTCCAACAAATGTGGTTGCGTTCCGTGTTGTTCCCGACTTTGAGCGGAACTTGTGGGCAGGATCATATATGGCACATCCTGTTGCATTTATTCGCACCTCAAAAGAAGGGATCAACGTGTGGGCTTATGGGGGGTTTCAGGCTATACCTCATCTGCCACTATCAACACCCTCCACGTGATCAGCTCTGACGGCCCTACTCGGTATCCTTTAACCGACGTTCATTCCGCAATCGAAGTGAACCCACTGAACTATGCGCTTTAACCTGGAGGTGGGGTAAACGCCACATCATTGAGCCCTCTGGAGTTCCTCCATTAGCAAAACGAGTTAGTGGTGGCATGCAGCAAGAAAAGATCAGGTGTCCCTTAACAAGTCGTCGAATCACTATCGGTCGCACTCATTGCTGACGCTATCATTCCATTAGTAAGACCATCGACATTACAAATGAAGCATGTCCGACGTCAACATGTTGTTGATTTTGCAGCAGGCACTCGCACCAAACGTCCACGTGATCTCTATAACGATCCTTTAACTCCAACCAGCGGTCGCACGACTTCTGAGAGAGTCGAAGCATACATCCTCAGTCTTCTCCCCAGTATGGCACCGCAAGCCACGCTCCTGGAGGAGGAGCACAAGTACACCGAAATGTCCACGATGGCGACGTTGAAGACGAATTTGACGAGCGTTCTGACGAGAACGACGAGAATAATGAGCACGTTGGAGATGACGATGATACAGTCAACAATATTGACCGTGTAGATGATGAAGTTAGCCACATTCGTGAGATTCGCACACATGAACCGATCTCTTTCTAAACACAGACGATCTCGTGCACATAGTGATTCAGAGGACGACTTCGGTTATACAACAAGTGACATAACAACACGAGGGAACGGCATCAGGTTCCGACCACCCCCAGCCGACAGGAGAATTCATCGGGCTATCATGAGCAAGCGTCATAAATAAGGTAAGATCCCCCCAAACTTGCTTCAATCGGTTCAACATGCACCATGCGTTGAGCTTCTCGCAACCCCTGCTGTGCGTCGAGGCCTTTACACCTTTGAATTTGGTCCCGGTAAGTCAATCATACACTGTCGCAGAGTACTTATCAATGCTGAAACAACGACTGAAGAGCAAGGTGTCAATATGTGGGATTTCTAGATAAGAAATAGCATTCATCACCACCGAAAGTCACCAGCTACACTGACATCATTAGTGCTCTTGTCACACTACACAAATTGGCTCATGAATTCCACAACCGTGACACTGCAGACCTTATTGCAACCGCACGCGACTTTGTCGTAAGGTACAATGACCACGCTCGACCCGATCCTATCATGGGTCTATTGTTGACATTCTGGGTCAATGGAAAATTCAGCTTATTTCACAACCGACTTGCCTTCATCGGCATACTCGCGCATCAGAAGTTAAAGCTCAATTTACACGCAACGATGACAATTAGCGGTTCTTCGAGACTCGCAGTATTTACTCATTTTAGCGCGTTCAAGATCGTTCCCAGCGTGGCCCGAACCAGAACAATTCCGGCTTTATACATGTATCACCAGCGGTGCTATCGAATATCACTAAGGCAGATGACCGGCGAAGGCTGTGCTTCAAGTACGTGTCTAAATGACGGTTGCAAGGTGACGAAGTGTGCTCACGCACAATTCTCTAGCGACGAAGCAAAAGCTCACGTTTCGAAAAACTGAAATGGACTGGCTGCTAAGTATCAAGACTTATGAAATTCTGGCCGGCAATGTGATGACAGTGAATCAAAGTATAAGGTGAGCCAAGCTGTTCAACAGGAGCGTTTTCGACCACGCTACGTACCGTACACAAGCAACACCAGCTCAGTATATTCGAACATCGTCGTTGTCTTGCCGTCGAACGCAACCTCGACCTCCCAACTACTGATCCAGCCGACGTCGATCACATTGATATCAACCAAATCCTATTCTGGACCACTATTTGTACGCAACGAGGTATATCCCTACCGGACGCTGTGCGTCTGCTGAGAGGCCAAATAGCAGAAGATCTGCTCCCCAAATTTACCGCCACATTCGGGGCGGGACAACTCGAAGGACGGTATCTCATCGTCGACTCGCATCTCCTTGGGCTGGCCAGAAGTCTTTATCAGTTCGACCTGAGCTATGAAGAAGGCGGGTAGAGCTCAAGGGGATATTCGGTTAATCAATGATTATTCGCTTCCCGAAGGCAACTCGGTCAATGATCATACGGATATAGGAAAATTCGCTCCTGTGTCCTACAATCCACCTCGGGATATCGCTAAACGTTTTCACGTGCTGAAGCAGTCTCACCTTATCTTTATGTGCTCATCATGCTTGGTGATGTGGCTGACGCATTTCGTCACGATCCTCTTGATGCCAACGCAGAGCACATGCTCGATGAGTTTCCTATCAGCGATCTGTCGTGTGCATTTGGGTGGTGTGGATCTCCTACATTTTACTCCTACTCAGGCAACATCATCAACCATCTCTACGAATACGACAACCACATCAATCGGCAATTCGCCGGAAACGTGAGGAGCGGCGATCACATTTGTGTCGAAGTTGACTCAGTTCGCCGCTGTTACGAAGCGAATTTTTCTCTCAGTAGAGATATGGCAACCGTGCAAGGACCTACCGGCATAAGTGAAAAGAAGTTTACGACATGGACGTCGAAGTGTAAGTCGCTTGGGCTGCTATGGTATATTGAGGCAGGAAACATATCCATCCCAGTAAGCAAGTTGGATAAAGTGAAAGTCGTGACAACAAGGTACTAAGTGTGGTATTGTGGTATAGCGGGATCAGAAAAATCTGCGAGGTTGCTAGATCCGACTTCCCACCTATACCCGGACACCGACTAATGAAGGGGCCCTCCGATGATCCTTGATCTGCTGAACTTGCTCACCTTGTGTACCCGTCGTTGGGCTGGATCTTGCTCTCTTGGTGACTTCTAAGTTGTTCGATATGCGTTAGTTGAATGCCTTGGCGTGACGTTGAAATCGTAGCGTAGCGTGGGAGTCTTCACATCACTCGCCAGTAGTAGATCCGGAGTCCAAGCGATTAGATCAAGCTTGGATCCGGCGGCCTAGATATGGATCTGGCCCTGTAGTAATTTCTTTAGTGTTGATTTCCCTTTCCTTGAGGTCCTTTAGTTGCTTGATGCTTCCGATAGCGTGATCTTGATAGTTGTGATACCGAGAATCTACCGGCTAAGTAATTAATACCGGGATCCTGGATCAGCACTTAGGGTAAGATACTAGGAGGTTGGATCTAGCCAATATTCTATCTAGATATTGTCAAACACCCTAGATCTACACACTTAACTCGCTATTAATACCGTAGGGTCAATGTAGTTCCCGATTCTAGGCGCGTAGCGGAGTACTTGTGTCGTACAATGCAAATTCGGTTCTGATTTAATGTTAAGACCTATCCCACCCCGTATCCTATCCTTAACGACACATCGACTGGTTACGCTGTCCTGATTCTTGTCCTATCTTGTTCCTCACCATCATAGGAGTTGACACCTTGCATATCATGCTTGATCTGAACCATATACATCAGATCGCCTGTCGTAACGTCGTAATCTGAGCTTCCCCTTTCACCAATATCATAATTCAGCCCTGTGATACCCAGATCACGCATTCCCCACGTCAGATCCTGTCCTAATAGGCCAGATCACATTGATTCAATTGCTGATCCAGATTGCCTTGATCTGGGACTTCCAAGCGTGATCCAGTCATTGTGCTCCGTGCTGAGTATTATCATAACTTGTCCAAACTCCCACCATGCTGTCAAACCTCAGATCATCACCCAATCTTGACATAATACCTCTGGATCCCGGATTACTCACTTCTGTCTGTGGTTCCAGATCCATGGGCCTTGATCTGAGCCTTCAGAGTAGATTCTGGTATGCAGACGATTATCTGATCTCATAAATATAAGCAGAGATCCAGATCCATATATCTAGATCCAGATCACCGGTTCCCATGATATGTCTAGGCATGCTGCCTCATCCCTCCCATCATCACATAGGTTCCGCATTACCCATATCCACATATGATCGTCCCAAGCCTTTTCCCGTCCTATACCCCATTAACGGCTTCCGATCTAGGTATCTGTCCAGATCGTGTGACGATCAATCCATCACGTTCAACTCCAAGTGCCACTTATCTCCTTCAAGACCGTCATTAATCTGGATCTGTGACTAGACCCACCCACATCAGCCTGTCATCAAGTCCAATCACATCTCATCAGATCCACTCACATCAAGTTGGATCTTTCTCAGGTATTCTGTTGCCAGATCTTTTCAAATCCACTTCACCACAGTATCGCCATCAAAAACTGTGATACTAAAGACCATCGGCAGCCTTCGACATGTTACAAGCTGTCATACCTGCTTGCTCATATCTACAAGCCCTACAAAGCACCGCAAAACACATTTCCCCGATTCAGTTGTCGCAGTTTGTCTACTAAAGCATTAGATGACCTCCGCTTGTTCCGGGCAAAATTGCAACATCCTGCAAAATTAAAAAAATGCCGGTTGCGGACTTCTCGTCCATCACGTTGCCATCTATCCACGTATATATGGATGCAAATGGGAAAGGCCTTTGCGTGTTAGAACCCACTCGTCGGGAATCTATTCTTCAACAAGTTGATACCTGCGATTCACAGCAATTATCGATCAACATCAGGGAATTACGGAGTGCTGTACTCGCTGCATTACATGGGGGCCTTATAGGTCGGTATCACCCAATACAAAGCAAGGCATTCATGTTCGGCCGCATATTGATAACACGAGTGTGGTGAGCTCGGCAAATAGGCGTGCAAGCCGACCTCCAGTAGCCCAAATGTATAATAGGCTATTTATGTTGGCCAAGTTCCAGTACAATATTACCTTCACAGCATCTCACATTCCTGGGAAACTCAACGTGATGGCGGATGCTCCCGTGCTTGGGGCCCTTTCACTCTCTTTATAAGTTATGGTCTAATCTATCGTCCTGTTGGAAACAGGTACCTCTGGAAATGCCGTTCACCGAACTCTCAAGGGCTTGGGAGCTATGTTGCGGAACAAGTCCCTAAAAGGCTCGACCTTCACCAAGTATCATCAATACTGGCGTCAGTGGCGCGAATTTTCAAGACAATGAAGTGGTCCCGGCGATTGTCTCCAGAAAATCCATCACGGCGTCTCGAATACTTTGCAACTCAGCTGTGGTTTCAAGGCTGGAACTCGGGTAATCAGAGTAATCAGTATGAACCAATTCTTTTGAAGTACAATGGTATCACCGACACCACAAGAATATTCGTCTGCAGAATATCCCAAGACTCGAAATGTTGCTTGCTGGTGTCGAACGATGGTTTTCACCACTTTGGAAGAACCAACCTCTTACACCGCCATTTTTACGCCTACTTCATCGTTATCTCGATCTCATCAGACCACGTCGACGCTTACTGTGGGTTGCCTACTTATCGACTTTTCCCTCCTGCTAAGAAGATCCGAATTTTTGAAGATTGGGAACGTCTACCACTTTTACTAAATATCTTCTTTTCGGATGATAATGGAAGATGAACGGATTATAATCATGCAACATCAGTCACGGTTGGCTTACTAGGAGCAAAGAATGGCCAATTTGGTCGTGGATCGTGGCGCACGATGAGTTCGTCAGCAGACAAGTTGTTGTGCCCGCACAAAGGGCTCTGGCACATTCTACAAGCAAGAAAAACTTTGCATCAGGAACGATATCGTCATCTGTGTGCCGGCCTCACGTGACAGCTCGTTGTGCATGCCATTAAGAACACCACCCGCAGGATCGATGCGCCGCCCTCAAGTACTCAAGTGACCCATCCGAATCGGAGGTGCTACCGCACTTGCCACTGCAGGCGCTAACAAAACGGCCATTAAGTTCATCGCTCGTTGAGTTTCAGATCACTTCGAAGAATATCCAAGGCACACAGCGGCTACTTCGAGGGGGTTGTCTCGCAAAATTTTACACGGTTCCAACACTTCAAGAGATAGGAAGTTGCTCAAACCTGAATGATGTGGACCTAAGATTCGTTTCCTGGCCTGGAAAATGATAACCTTAATAATTGTAACGGAGATTTCGTAGCAGTAATTACGGGGATACCCCGATAGGGTACCGCCTCCTGAAGTAGATGTACTTCAAGGGTATTCACTGTAGGAATAATCTCCGGTCTGTCTCTGGTGGTGTAAAACACATCCCAGATGTGTAGGTCGAATGGCTGTGAGCCAACCAAAGAAGTTCGACTGATCCGTCTAAAAAATACCCTATCATTGCTATTGTGTCCCGTCAGACCAGGGACTTGTGAACTGCCGTTCACTTAGAGTTTGTATACTCTTAATAGCACGCTTCCTCAAGCAAGGTGCTCGTGTGACCCCGTCACACTTGGTAGCACTTGTAGTCAATCCACACCTACGCGGGTAGATTGACTACCTGAATCCTCTGTGGGTCCTACAGGGTAAGCCAGGATGGACAGAGGGGAGTTACCTCATTTGACCGACTTTCCGTTTGAGTCGGTCCGGAAGATGGTGGGCATCTTTGGAGGAGATGCCCTCCGAAGCTTGGCGGCTGCTACGCCGGCCGAGCAGGTCGAACGCATCAAGGCGTTCGACAAGTACGAGAGAGGGCTTATCGCCCACGTACAGGGGCTGCAGGCCCCCGTGGCTGAGATGAAGCCAGCCCAACCTAAGCCGTTGAGGTTTAAGGTTAACCCCTATGAGGGGAAGGAGGGAGAGGACCTCCACTTCTGGGCCCGAGAGGTCGAGCTCGCGATGGACGCGGCTCTAATCTCGACCGAGCGACTTCGGGTCGCTTTCGCCCTGTCCAACCTAGGAGGTCGGGCGAAGACCTGGGCGTACACGCGCGGAGCGACAACGCCGGGTTGTTTCACAACCTGGGCTCAGCTGTGCCAACAGCGTAGAGCCGCCTTCCTCCCGGCGGACTACGAGTATCGCTAGCGCTCGCGTTTCCTTGCCTGTAAACAAGGAAGCGTGAGCTGCATGGGTACATTCAAGAGATGCGGGTACTCGCCGCATCTCTGGTGGGGGACCCCCTACCTGAACACATCAAGGTGACAGTGTTCATGAATGGCCTGAAGGTGGGCCCATCCCGCACACAGTTGTTCCGCGTGCATACGAACACTATGGAGGAGGCGATCCAGATCGCCCTCCAAGAGGGGTACAACCACCGACAGGCTCGTGCTCCTACGTCGGTGTGGTAAGGCCACAATGCGTCGTCAGGCGCAGTCCAAGGAGCTCCAGCAACTGGAGCCAGTACAGGGCCGGTAACCATGGAACTGGGCACGGCTGTACAGAGCTTCATCCGCTGTTACGGACGTGGGAAGCTCGGGCACATGCAACGTGCCTGCCCTGCGGGAGGGCAAAGGAAGTTCTCTTCCAAACCTAGGGGCTCGAGGGGCCCGTGGCAGAAGCCGCGACCCAAGAGCCAGGGGAACTGGGGTCACCAGTAGGGGCGGGGCGCCCTACTGGGGAAGATCTAAGTCCCCATGGTAGGAGTGCGGACGGCGCACGCCATGGAGGCTTAGCCCCTGAGAGCCTGGGTGCTCTCGAGACGAGAAAGAGCAGCGGCGGACTGCTCGTAGTACACGCAAGTGTACGGGGATATGGAGATCCCTTTAGAGTCCTGATTGACTCTGGGGCGTCGACGAACTTTGCTCGACGCCAGACGGTCGCGCGGAATGGCGACAGTTATGCCGACGCTTTGCGTGAAAGCAAAGGCGGGGGACAGGTCTCGGTGCGACTAGCCAATGATACGGTGGTTAACGTACCCGGGGTCAGGATGTACCTGGCTGTAAAGTTTGAGGACTTTGACAGCACGGAGTCATTCTTTGTCATAAACATGGATAAGTACGACTTGGCCCTAGGCATGTCGTGTCTAGAATTGAACGAGCCCTAGATCGATTGGCGCGACAAAGCCATTGGGACTAGCCGGCCCGCAGTTTCCGACATAGCTTTGGTGAGTAATGTTCCTACCTCTGTCCGGGCCTGGGGCGCCAGAGACGGTCGCCAAGGTGCTTACGCGCCCGAAGAAGTACTGGGAGTCACTGACCCCAACGAAGATGTTGAGATGTGCCTCGCAAATAGTCATGAGGCGAAGGCTCATGGCGGAGCGTGTGGGATTGCTATGACGGAAAGTCCCAACGCTGAAAGCTATCGCGTCATATGGGCTTGGACTGTGGTAGTGCTGGATGGCACTGACCAGGCGAGTAACATTGGTCCGCAAGCAGCAGAGACCGTTGAGTAGAGCTGAAAGCGTCTCTCGTGTTGGCAGTATAGTTCCACTCAAGGGTACGAAGTCCAATACGAGTGTGGAGCACCGATTAGCACCTACCGTGTGGGTAACCAAGGACCACACTTGGCGTCTGAGACCCCACCACCACAGTCAGTCGATGATCAGTACGATATCAACGACGGTGTGACTAATCATCTAATGAGAACAGGTGCTGTCCATCTGGAGGCACTGCCTGATGTATCAGCATAGCTGAACTTCGGGGAACTATCCATGAAGAACTTCCTGGACAAGTTGAAGGCCGAGATTTCGCGGAGATGGTGCTCCTCAAGCTGGAGACCTCTCCTGATGCTTTAAACCCTTCCTCATTAGTGGACGAGGGTGTCCTGGAACGGTTCACGAAGCAGCGCGCAACGAGCTTGGGTTCTGAGATACTCAAAACCCGAAGTATTCTATATATCCTTGATCAAAGAGCTCTCGTAGATGGTGTCATAACCCCATCATCTCAACTCCCACCGGATCGGGGAGTACGGCACGAAATCGACCTCATGTCTGGTATCAAGTACTGTGGGACGAAGCCATGGCCTCTACTCCGCGAACAGTGCGTGGTCATTGATGCCTTTTTTTGCCAAAACGTAGAAGTCGGGCGTGATGCGGGAGGCGAAATCCCCGCACTCGACGTCAACCTTCTGCGCTCGGAAACCGAACGGGAAGTGGCGTCTAGGTCATGCTTATAAGGAGCTGAACAATGTGATGGCACCGGCACAGACACCGATCCCTCACAAGGCCTTGTTGTTGAACAACATATCGCGCTGGTTGTTATACAACTCACTCAATCTGGACGACGGGTATTACCAGTTCCTGATGCGGGAGAGTGACATTCCTCTCATCGCAGTGAGCACCCCGAGTGGGATGCTCTGGGAGTGGCTAGTGATGCCACAGGGGCTATCGAATGCCCCAGCGACGCTCAATCGCTTGGTCACAAAATTGTTTAGACCATTGCGTACGTTCACACAGACGTACTTTGACGATATATTCGTCCATAGCCGTGCCGAGGATGGCCTGACGGCTATGGAGGTGCATCTGAAGCACCTTCGTCGAGTGCGTGAGGTCATGAGAGCTAACAAGCTCTATACCAACATCGACAAGTGCGTCTTTGCAGCTGAGGAGATAAAGGTCCTCGGCTGCTTTGTCAGCAGGGTCGGTGTGCGCGCCGATCCAGGGAAGGTCAAGGCCATAGCGGCTTGGCCGACCCCGAGGTCACAGAAGGACCTCCGGAAGTGGTTGAGCTTAGCCAACTATCTTCATAAGTACAGCGCAGGGTACGCTGAACTAGCTCGACCCTTGTCGGATCTCTTAAAGAAAGATGCCGAGTGGGTCTGGGAGCAACAGCACCAGGATGCTTTGACAGCATCAAGGCGAGCTTACAGCAAGCGCCAGTCGTGGCCTTGCAGGACGAAAACAAGTCATTTAGCGTCGTCTGTGATGCTTCTGACAATGCAATTGGATGTGCGCTGTTGCAGAAGGACGATGAAGGACGCGAACGCGTCGTCTTATTTCAGGCCAGTCAGCTCAAGGCTGCCGAACGGAATTATCCTGTTCTAAACAAAGAGCTACTTGCAATGGAGTATGCTCTTGTCAAGTTCAGAGTACACCTCTTGGGCCCAAGGGGGGTTGTGATCTACACTGATCATGCGTCCTTGTGGACCGCCACTAACCCGCCGCATTTATCACGACGAATGGCAAAGTGGCTGACAGGTCATTCTTCGCGGAATACAACTTCCGCAGCGAATACAAGCCGGGCAAGCTTAATGTGCTTACTGATGCATTGTCGCGCCGACCCGAATATGAGCTTGTTCATGCAGGCCGGGTCTCGACTGATCTATACGGTCGGATACGCTTGACGTTAAAGCGGACGAGAACTAACATCTCTGGTGCGATTCCTGTCCGAATGCTAGGGCGCCAAAGTCGATGGTCTCACGCCACGACAGCGGACACAGATCCATCGCTTTGGGCTGGCCAATGGGTTACTCCACTACAGAGTATACCCTGGAGATCCTCCTCGGGTTGTCGTTCCAAACGACGAGGATCTGAAGTATGACATACTTCTTGAGACGCATGATGCGCCGATGAGTGGCCATCTTGGCCAAGAGAAGACCTACCAAACGGTCTCTCAGACATTTAGGTGGCCCAGCATGTATAAGTGGGAGGCACACTATCTCAAAACGTGTGAAACCTGTCAAAGGGTGAAGCCTTCGGGCCACGCCTCGTCTTCGGCTTCGGCCTTCCGGCCAATGACAAGGGCAATACCGATATCCCGGTCTTTGTGTGCCGTTTGAGCAAGATGGTGCTTCTTATTTCGGTGCGTGACAAGTTCACAGGGAAATAAGCTGCACTGATATTCCTAGATCGCGTGTTCCGCAATCATGGTCTGCCAGAAACCATAGTCTCTGACCGAGGCCCGCGCTTCACAGTGGCGTTCTTGACACCCTGTTCCAGCTTTGAGGAACCAAATTGACAATGCCAATTGCAGACTATCCACGCTCGTGAAGTGGCGAGATTTTCCCTCGTCACAGAATTCGTGGGAGGATGACTACTCCAAGGCTGTTGAGATCTGGGATCATAGACAACAGCCGGGGCGTAAGTAGTCCGCAGCTTCTTAGCCGCCTTATGGTATACGGCTCCAGGATTAACGGGATCGAACCCGCGCTCGTCATGAGCGCTGGGCTTAGATTGTTGTCCAAGTCTCTCCATTACGGAGTGGAGTTGCCGCTAAGCGATCAAGTGGGCAAACACGATGCGAAGATCACGCTGGTCCAAGACATATGACAGCATATGATCCTCTCGGAGTTCCTTCAACTCCTGAACTGTAAATTCTTCAAGGAGGCCCACCTCCAGAACGGGTCTTCAGTCTGAGATTGGGTTGTGGTGCTCCCGGCCTACCAAGGTAGGAAAGAGGCCACCTCTGGCTTCCGGTTTCTTCCAGGGACTAGCGAATTCCTTGAAGAATTCGGTGTGGTGCAAGCAACACACACCTAGCGGCCTCAATAACTCTGGCAAAGCCCGGTTTATCCTGATCCCGAGCACGCCCGTAGGCGCCACGAGAAGTGCGATCATGGTTGAGGCCACGATGATCCCTGAGTTGTTCTAAGAACATTGAAGGCCCAGTATTCTCATTTGGCGGATAGTATCCGCGAGAATACATCGGGATAGAAGGCACAGAGGGTGATACCTCTGAGACGCCTTGGCATTGAGCAGCTCGATAAAGCTATTGTTGCTCATCGAGAGCATTAGTGATCTCTCGCTATTCAGGCATATTCTCCTCCTCTTCGAAATCGGAGTCATCGAACCGGCAACGATAGCCTTTGATTGTGGGAGACCCCCGATGACGGGAGCTGGAGGCTGCGCGCGTTTTAGCAGTAACCTCTTCAACCCGCTGGTGAGAAGCTTCCTTCGCGTCTTGGGCTCGAGCTTGACCATCCTCCAAGAAAATAACATTTTCTCCTATGCATCATTGCCTTCTGGGTGCATGAGCATTTTTGATGCCCAAACCTTTCTTTGAATCTTGTCTGCCTTCGAAAGAGGCAAGGTGCTATTCACTTTAGTATAGCACAGCCAGGCAATGGTAGCAAGTACACGCTGAATAGTCCTTACCGAGGGTTAGATTTAGCATACACTTAGGCTGCGGTGCCGAGGAATTGTCAGTATACGCTGCCCGAATGAGATACGAACGTCCCCGTTCGGTCATGAAGGGTGGTGGTCCCATTTTTTGCGTGGCTGTTTGTCGACAACGTTCAACACGCATCTGTTGGACGCTTCAGTTTCAAGCTATTTCTCTAATGCCAACGCCAGCTTGGTCCAGAACTTCAATCTTACCCCGCTTCCGTCCCGTTAGCGGTGCACCTGACCCATCGCTTCTAGAAATGGCCCAGAGCCATCCGGCTGACTGTTGACATTATTCAGTTATCTTGGTTTTAGTATGATTCAAAGTGTGCGTATTACTGGACGGGTGGTCCAAAATAATCGCATGTATGCGAACCTCACTACATGCCGCAAACTTCCAGATGTAGGAGGTATAAGCATTTACTGATAATAACATATCTGAACAGCTAGCATCAACTCCAAAACTGAACGAGTAACACCCAGAAACAAGGGTTTGCGTATATAAAGCCTCAGACGAACAAGGGGTAGAAGAGCTTAAAAACCTCAAGAAAATAGCTCTCTCAAAAGTGGGTGAGCTTCACAAGCGCCATTCCCGAGCTCTCCCACCTAAGTACGAGAACAAGAAGCTTTCAGTGCCGCTCCCGAGAGCTTTGCTCTCTTGTTGCCATCTTATGCTGCACGACGCTCGTCAATGGCGTGTCTCGTTGGATAAAAATGATCGTGATCTTCTTGGAATCTTCGGTCGTCAAAGATAAATTACCGCGACATCAACAAAGCTAGTTCTCAACAGCAGCAGAGGGCGGTAAGACCGATTATCGACGGTAGCAGAGCCAGTCAAGTGCAGTGCACGGTAGCAGCAGAAATAGTCAAGTGTCATCCGTCAAAGGGCAGTTCGCGACAACAGTAGCGGCAAGGAACAAGGGACCATCGACGGTAGTCTAGCTTCGCTCTTAATATCACCTGCAGAGACAGCCAAGGTCGGTCGCGTGCAGTTATTGGCAGTTGCTACGTGCCATTGTCAACAAACAGAGAGTCCATCAAGCGACGTGTTCGACAGCAGCAGTGCCTACTTAAGGGCAATTCTTCAGAAGAACCAGCAGAACCGGTCAAGGGCAGTTCTCAACAATAGCAGAGGGTCCGTCAAGTGTTGTGCCGTTCATGATAGCAGGAGAGAAAGTCAAGCGCTTCTCTTTACGACTATCACGTACCGTCCCAGAGAGGCAACCAAGTATTGCAGAAGAGGTATACATGGGCAGTTCTCAACAGCAGGTGAGCTCTTCACGTATTCTGGGCTAGCGGCAATGTCGAAGCCACCGGCGCGGGTCGAGGAAGCGCTCGCTAACTTCACATCCAGAGGGCCATTTACGGTGATTCCTCCTTCACCAAGTGAGACCGCATTTATATTTAAGTGGGGAGTTCGAGTTGAGTACATCGATGAGCAAGGCCAAGCGACGCGTAGATGGGCATGTCTTGTCGACGAAGAATGCCGTACCAACGGTAGAAATCTGATAAAGATGTCGGGGAAAACATCATCGGCTGTGCGTCATTTGCGGGATGTACACAACGTGATATCCCCCAAGACAGAAACCGAGCAGACTGCGAAAAGAAAACGTAATGAAAACATCGATGTTCTGAGATCCTCGCCGCTGTTATCTCGCAATCCAGGTCGCATGAATTTGCTCTTGGAAACCTTGCGCATAATCAACAACCATTTGCCGCTGCGATTGAGTGAATACGAGGATTCAGAGCTCAAGGAGGCGTTGGTTGTCAAAGAAGAGATGCGTACAACTATTAATGCTGACCGGGTGAAAGCATGTATCGTCGATCTGTATGCGTCGACAAAAAATGAGATTATGGAGTACTTGGAGGGCAATAACGAAAACTACCCACCTTCACGATGGTTGCAGAGTTTTGGACTTGCAAGGCCACCGGCGATAAGTATTTGGGGATTCGTGTCTACTTGGTCGACAGTGAGTGTCAATTCAATTCTGTGCTACTTGGAACTAGAAAGTTTAATCCTGCTTACGGCGATAGGGATCGCGGTATCCAGAAACCATTTAAGACGTGGTTAAATCATATTTTGAGTGACTTCAGATTAACAAAGAAGAACGTTTACGGGGCAACCAGTGACTCCGGTTCCGACGTCAAGTGTATGTTGCTCAAGAAACTGAAGCTGTACTGGGAGTGTTGATTTGCTCACATGGTTCATGCAGCTACGAAAACCTCGTGTGGTAAGAATGGCACAGCAAGCGCAGAAGCAATCCAGGCATGGTTGATTTAAACACACGGTTGAAGAAGACTATTTATCAGGTGAAATCGGTGGTGACCACGGGGAATTTGCTCGAGGAACTGTGCAAGACGAAGACGGAAGGATCATCAACACGACTTGTGTCATACTCAGCGTCACGGGTTCTAAGTCTGACTGTTGCCATAAAGAGAGTCCTTGATAAATAGAATGCTATTGAAGCATCGTACGAGGAGAGGCGTTGCCAAGCAATTCGAGCACGCGAGACCCTGCCCGAATTCCCACTGGCAAACAGAAAAAATGATTTGGTTCATATGCTATCTGTGCTCACTCCACTTGCGAAAATAAAGCGCATGTGCCAAGCTGAGAGACCAGTACAGGTGGAGGTGCTCATGAATCTCTATGTGACACGCATTGATGATCTTTGCTCTGAAAAACCTGTTCCACACTATTTGGTGACAGATGAAAAGCCAAAGTGGATGGCATCAAGTGATCTTACCCCTGTTGGCTGTCAAAACCCGAGAGGTATTGCGGGATGCAATCGACGATCGATTTTTAAGCCGCTATTACGACCCCGTAAAACTAAAGGAGTGTCGTTATGTATTTGAAATGCAGCAGAAACTACATCCAATTTACAAGAACTCGGCAGCTGCCTCGCTTAATCGAGCCGTGGTGCAGTGTTGCCGGCAACACAACATCTTGACAAGCGAAGGACTCGATAATTTGAAAAAGGTGCAGGACAAAAAAGTTCACGATAACCTGCTCGAGCTTCTTCGGATGGTTGCAGATCCTGTTGATACCGATGAAAAAGAATCCAGCCAACCTGTTGCTCGATTAAGTCGGGTGGAAGCAATGTCTGCACCACGTCGAAACAGACAGCAGCGAGGCGTCACAATCGGCTTGCAGAAGACGAGCTGGAGCGCTGGTTTGAAGACCCTGTTGACATTGCACGCAACGAAGACGGCACGCCAGCCGAATCCGTTCTTCAATTTCGGCAAAAGCTTGAGCATAGGGGCGATTACAGGATAATCCCCAAAGCGGTGAGGGCACTGTTCGCAATATCTTCATCTTCGTGCCAAATTGAACGAGATTTTAGTGTGAGTAGAAACATGGTTACTACTCAGCATACCTGCCTAGCTGAGCACAATGTGGATATGTGTTCTTTTCTAAATAGAAACCGTGAGTTCGTGAATCTGCTTCAGTGAGAGGAAATTCCGAAGAGTGAATACCACATGCACATTCCAACTAGCTTCGTGATTGACGTCGACTCCGACATGGATATGGAAGACATCATGAGTGAAGAGATACTTGCCCAGTTCATTCCCAGTACCGAGCTCTACGATGAGGAAGAAAAATCAGCTTCATAACTCGGTCAGTTTAAAACACAGTTAGCACATGTTTTCTTTTTTTAATCTCTTCACATGCAATTGATGACTGCACACTTCCGCATGGCGCCCACGGACAAGCCCGCCTGAACCGCATTTTCCACGGTCGTCGATGTCAGCCTCCACCACCTCATAAGGCTTCCCCGAATCGCACATTCACATCGTCGTAAGCACACACTGCATTTCCGTGAATCATCACCAGCACAAGTACACTCCCACCTCGAGCACCACCAGCGCAAGCCCTGTTTAGGCCCGTATACTTGAAACGACATGCTCACGACATCGAATGGCAACACATGACAGCGGATTCGACCAACATGACGACGGCCACGAGCAGATCCACTACAGCGAACCATTTGCCGTCGCAAGCACCACGGTGAACATTCGCTTGGTTTACGTGCATATCGCAAATTCTACCACGAACACGATCGTAACCGCCGCACCAACCACTTCCGCGAACGCCTCTTTTGCCGTCACCACCACGACAACGGTGCCGACTAACACGATGACGGCGACCATGAGCAATTCTGCGTAGCACCCATCCACCTGCAAGCCAGAGTACATCAGCATTTTCGCGTCCGGCACTCTCAGCAGTGTACAGCTCCACCATCCCGTAAGGTTTTACTAACTCACCAATGTCGAGCGCCCGTAAGTTCACAAGGTACTGATTACAGCCATCGAAGCTCTCGTAGCAATGCAACAATCCACCCGTTCACCACACGATGTACTCACAACGACCATAATCAAAACCACTGCATTACCGCCGTCAGTGAGTAATTCAAAACAATGTGGGTGCTATTGTCGTGACGAGTATCACAGCGCAGCCTTTTCGGCTCTGGCAGCAACCTCCTTGTATCCCGATATCAAAATGCGAAGATCTAGATTCTGCGTTTGCGTTTGATAGTGCGAGCAGTGTGGTAGTTGCGTCGCATAAGGCTGAGTTTGTGCCGTTTGTTGCGGCTCGCTACGACCAACGTCAGGAACGCTTCCTGTATCGGAAAGAGATATTTGCTCTTCCGTTTTGTCTTCAATCTCGATACCTTCCGCCACAGATCTCCCAGTTTGAGTAGAATTTTCAGGCGCCTCTGTGACGCCGTATGTTCTTCTCCATGCCGCTTGCATACGCATCTCGAATTCGTGGTCCTCGTCAGAAATGTAATCCTCGTTAGAAACGTCATCTTCGTCATTGTAGTTCGTTGCTGTTTGCGTCACCACTGCTCTATCTTAACAAACTTTCAAATTCTGCTTGAATAAGTTTGTTTCGGCTTTGATGACGTCGCAGATTGTCTTCACCGTCAGCTTCAAACTGCTTTCAATGTCTTTGCTATTTTCTGCGTCGCCCCTATCGTGAGCAGGTGCGCCCTGTTCACTTGGAGATGGACGCTGGACGTGTTCATGAAGAAGAATACTGATATACTGACTTAGTTCATCGCATACGGTCGCCTTCACTGTCGCTTTAACTGCATCTTCATCAATAGTCGGGGGCGGTCCTTTTGCGTGAGCATTCTGATTCCGATATTGCTCGCGAAGCGTCGCTGTTGCGTCTGCTTGGCGCTGCATCTGTAAATTCAACGCAGATTGTGCGTTTGTGATAGCCTTTTGCACTCGAGATTCGAGTTGGCGCTCGACATTTGATGCAGCTTACAGAATGAAACACTGGACGGACTCACGCAGGTGCTCTTCAATGGTACTAATAGCTTGCATCCATTCTTGCTTATGCTCGTTGTGTGATTCCTGTAAGGCGATCTCCAATGACTGGTTAATGTTGGCCGGCAATTCGGCTGACGACGATTCCACAAGTTTCTGCATCAAGTGAGTTGTTCCCTCATCCGAGCTTTGATGCTTTGACAGTAGGTCTATTTTTTCCTCTACCAAGCTATTGACGCGAGTCATTACTGTCTCGAGAACTCCATTGATCTTCGCTTCCATTGTCCGAAAACGATGACCTACTCCATCCGATTGAGACGCAATTCTCAACCGGGACTCGTTCAGTTCATTCTTCGTTTCCTTCAGTGCATGCGAGAGTATGTCATTCACTGCTCGTTCGATCTGTAATCCCCTCCCGTCTTGCATTAACCGTAGGCTCTGGAACTGCTCCTGAAGTCCTGCCTGCGTTGTTGTTAGTGCCTCACCTAGTCTTTCAACGATGACAAGTTGTTGATCACTGAGCTACTGCACACGGCTCTCTGTTGTCGCCTGTGCCGCCGTGAGTGCCGCTCTATGGGCGTTGTTCTGTCCTTGCTGTTGGGTCAACAATACCACATGCTCAGCTGCAAGAGCTTGGGTCTGGGCCAAAACGTATTCAGCAATTTTGCTAGATAGTCTGCACCGCCAGGGACGGTCTCGAGTGCTGGGGCCGATGCGACTAGTACTGCGCTGTCACTTGGGAGCTCCACGATAGCACTTGATACGTGAGACGCTGCTTCTTGCGCATGCTCAGATGCTTGAGCACCAGATTGTGCTCGGGTCAAGACCATGGGCTGTTTTTCCGCCTCGTGGAATATTTCATCCAAATTACAGCCAATCAGAAAAAAACGCATTAAAATCCAATCACATAGCCGGAGAGGGAGCTTTGGGAGCAAATATTTGCACTTCACTCAAATACTTGCACTTCAAAATTCGGACAAGGAAGGGAGCTCTAAAACCTCGAGAGTAATGCTCCTCCTCTGCTCGTCAAAGACTTGGCGTATATACTTGGCGGGCAGTGTATCTGGTAAACAAAATAGGTGTTTCTGTCAGCTGGGCAGACACGGGTACGGCATTAGAAGTTATGGTGCTGACGGCCTGACGGACTTTGGCTGGGACGGTACAGAGAAGCAATTGTCGAACCAATTTGGTCACGTTTAGTCGCAATGATGACGACCAATAAACAAAGTGGACTAAACCATATCCGGTAGTGCACATACTGAGACCAAGTTGCTTGTGTCCCAAACTTTTATCTAGTCCTGAGATCTGTTGCGATTCTCGCGTATCAGCGATTCCAAAATTTTATTCTCTCTCAACACTACGTGATACTTACTTTGTTCACTACAAAATTTTCTCACTTACCGACAAGCTACCGCAATGGAATCTTTCCTTCTACATCCCAATATCAGTCTCGTAGATGTTGTGCGTCCTCATGTTCGTGTACGATGTCTTAACGACGAAGTGGTGCTGTCTTTACGAGCAGACGCATCCAGAGCGAGAGCCACAGGAGCGGCTACTATTTAAAACACATGCACTACTTTCTCTAACCGGTGTCCCAACACAACCACCAACGTCCAGGATGAAGTCGAAAACCCGAAAAAACGTTAACGCCACCGATTTGCGTCGACATGAACAATCTCGAGCGAATCAAGCTCGATACCATGACACAGAGAAACGTCCTAGTGCCGCTTGAAGAAACAGTCTGACAATTGCATCAGGAGGTGGGCATCTTGAAGCGGTCTAGTCGCAGATAAAGTCAAAGCCCATAGCGCATCGTAGCTGGCGTTTTTAAGCTACTTAAAAGCAGTCAAGCGATGAAGTTATAGTAAATCGCGGATATTTGAAAACGCCATTCGCGCGGGACGTAGCGATGGGCGAGTTGCGAGGGCTTCTTGTGCTAATAGGGCATCTACGGCTCTACTCGCAGCTTTTTGGAGATCCACATCTACAGCTTGAGCTTTAGCTCCTGATGTGCTAGCAGCTCATGCAAAACTAAGTGTCGTGGCGACGGAGCAATTATTTCACAGCACAGGGGACGAACGAACACTTGGTTCGTTTGCTTCTAGGGCAGCGACTGGTTCGCGGGTGCTCAGTGTATTTTCTTTTTGATGAAAATAGTGACCGTGCAGTACGTTTGGACCTCAAAATTGACTTCGTAAACCCCCTGCTGGAAATGCTGGGTAATTTAAAGGACGTAGCAACTGGGTTGCAACACTTTGAATTCTAATCGCAGTGCATCATTAGCGGTAGTTCATAGCGTATTGTGGGTCGAATGGATCGTTGTGGTGATAACATGCGAGTAAAACTGTTGGATAGTTGTTCAACGAAGTTTGGCAGGCTATTCTTCGCGAAATGAAATTCAATCCATTGGTAATTGGGACTTAGGGAGATGGAGGACATTGACTTTCACTTGTACACGTGTCTTGAGTTCGTAATCCGCGTGACGGTGTCATGTAGTCTATTGCTTACTTGGGCGTAAGTCGATACCGATAGGCCAGTGTCGAGAAATGTGATCCTTAATTACCTGACAACTAGAACTAGACGTGAGGTTGCAACACCAACGCGGAACAAAAGTGTCTGTTTAGATGTCTGAAAATGTGCTTTGTGGTAATAGTGCGGCTACATGTACCAATCGCGGTCGGATTAACACTGTGTGTGATCAGCATACGGTCTTGCGTTAATACAGAGATTAGTCATGCTGAAAATCATTGTAATCACAGGAGAATCGTTTATGGGGCGTCCGTAATCATACCACACTCCATCCGCACCCACTCGTGCGAGCTGAACGATATAAGGTCTGTGTCATTGTCATTTCGAATACTGTATCTAAATCGCACAACATAGAGAGCCAACGATGTGCAGAATAGAGTCGTGGTAAGTCGTGATGTGATACATGTTGTTTACTGGCGTCTCGTAATCCGTGCCGTAGTCGAAGGAGATAGTTCGCTCGTAACTCAAGCGCAAAAGGCTAACGTTCATATCCAAACTTTCGCGGTCAATGTCAAGTCTACTCGGAAACCCCGCTTCTCGCTTCGGCGACAACGTCATTGGTCATGTACTACCCCGCCTTCAAGCTAGTCATAGCCATAATGGCGCGATGACGATATCAAATGTCAACGATTTATCAAACTTGACGGTCCGACGAGTACACGAAGGTTCACATGTAGCGACCAATACTTTCTCCTCACTACAAGTCGCAAAAGTGTCAGTGCCACCGAATGCTCGTGTAAGCTCGGTTTTGATAAACCAAGACTCGGTTCAACCGAAAGCTAAGAAGCGCAAGCTCTCTGACTACTACCAGAGTTCCCTCCGTCGTCGACAATGTCGGACAAACCAAGCGCGATACCGTAACAGGCAACGAGAGTACCAGGCGAATCTTGAACAGAACGTGATCCATCTACACGAAGAAGTTGCCAACCTGAAGCGCAAATATCGAGACCTGTCGTCTCGTGAGAGGATTAGCCACAGTCCATGGTCTATCGTAGCTGAAGTGTTTCACCTAGTTGAAAACAGCTTTCGATCTCCGTGGCGCACTGTAAATGCTGAAGAGATGAAGTACCACAGGGAAACACAGCAGATCCTAGCTGTTTTGGAAAGATCATTCGCTCATGACGCTGCATTCGGAGACCTGTGTGGATTCGGCAGTCTGATAGAGCAGCTTCAGTGCTTCTCGCAGTATTTTGCCGACCCACAGTTGAAGTTGTTGCAGATTGAGACTGTAGCCCCGGGGTGATGGCTGCTCGGGCCAAGCTCGGTGTGACGGTCTCGAAACTCTCGCTGAAGAAAATTTTTGTGGTCGATGACTGCACACCATGGCACAATCATCTTCTGGGTGAACGACTCGAACTCAACTGCACAATGAATTTCCTCTTTGACGGTGAGAGCTGTCGCGTTGTGCGCCTGGAATGCAATATTGACCTGATGGTAGCTTTACTCCGGTCACTGAAAAGCCTAAACGACGTGTCAGACGTGCTGAAGCATGCTCTCGTCACGCCAGAGTGCATTATTAGTCGCAGTCAAATGTAAAAAAATGCAATTTCGTTTCTTGCTCGCAATAAGTTGTTAGTTGTGATGTTCACGGCTTGTGGAGCACTAACTCGTCATTCGTACGTCTGAACGTCATGTTTGAGTTGCTGAGGGTGTTCATGCTTATGGTACACTGCTTGAGCGATCATAGTGCGAAAGTACCGTAAACACTGAAGTGGTAATGTGGTCGCGCGATAAGAGAGTTGCCACAATCTAACAATGATTGTTGTACGGTGATTGAAGTGATCGACGTGATCCACAAACTGTCGTAGGGATTTCGAGTTTGTTAGCGTCTCGTAATCAGGTCCAAGTACGTTTCCATCCCAATAGCCCATAACCAAACCTCCGCGAGCAAGTCCGTACGGAAACCTATTAGACTTGGGCATCGTGTAGCCCTACCTCTGGTATTCACTGTACCGAGATTGGCATCTTTTGTTTAGACAATAAATTCTCCGGCGGTCCCATCTTCAAGCAAGAAAGAGGCTCACAAGCGTGATCGATCTGAGTACTACACGCCATCAGCTCGTAGTCAACACTGTCGGAAGAGCCAAACTCGATATCGAGTTCGACAACAAGAACGTCAATTGATGTTAACGCAGAGCGTAGAACAACTTTGCCGCAATGTCAGACACATGAAGTGTAAGCGCCTCGATCTTTCGTCTCGTGGACGGTGCAAGCAAAGCCCATGGCGCGTTGTGACGGAGGTCTTTCGTCTTCTCCAAAGCAGCTTTCAGTCTCCATGACGCTTGCAAATATCGAGGAAATGAATAACCACAAGGAGACCCAAGAAAATTTGGCCATTCTGATAGGGTCATTCGTTCAAAACTTCGCCATGGGGAATCCTCAAGGAGCTAGAACGATGATCAACCAACTACGGCTGTACTCAGTCGTTTGAAGAAATGAATCTGGAGTTGCAGGGTGTTGAGTTACTGTTGCCAGGGGTGATATTTGCCAAAGCCCAGCTAAGCGTGACAGTGACTACAGTCTCGATGCAGAGCCTCTTCACGCATTTGGTGGCTGACATCAGCACGGAAATGATCTTCGACTAATCTGCTGTCTCGCAGCTCTTGTACAATTTCACAATCTATTTGGTGGTGGTGCTACAGACCCTAAATAATATTTATCATTGCTACATTCGTATCCGGGTGCTGGACCAGTCTAAACGATTATCTTCAAGGCCCTCAATTGAATCCAGATTCCGAGTTTGTTCGGCTTCGCTACCTGGACTTGACCCATAACTTCCATCCTGCTGGTCTTCGTCCAATTGTTCACGCAGAACGCCAACCAAATGGTCAAAGCTAGCATTAAAGCCCATACCATTCGCCATGAAGTGGAACAATTCACTGCGAACGAGCGAATACCGTTTGTCTAGACCCGGGTCCAAGTCATTCAATACTAAGGGGATGATCGGTCTTCCCTTGTCCTCTGCGAACGCCAATTGATCCCGCACCAATTCGTTCCCCATCGTCTGTCTGGATACCAGCACCACGAAGCACGAACAGCGCAAAATTGTTTCCTGGGCTAGCTGAATTCGCGTGGAAAAGTCTTGTCCGCTGATATTCCTGTCGTTGTAGCAAGCAATGCCAACTTGTGTAAGTTGAGACGAAAGCTTGTGCACGAAATGTACGTGTTTGTCACCATGGGAAAGGAAAATAAAATGACCCTCTTTAGGACTCGAAGAGGTAGTGGGGTCCCATGAACTAGTGGCTTGGGAAAGTCGTGTATCACCCAAAGTCTGCAACATAGTCCCTCGGCTGCTCGATACAGAATTGCCACTCTCGGTGTCATGATCAAGGTTTCGGCTAGTAGCCATGTTCTTCTGCTTCGTGAAATACCGGTGTTTCTCGACTTCGTCACGTACTCCGTCGAGCAAAAGATGAAACTGGGATCGATACCTGTTGTCATCGTAGTCGTACTCGACTTGGCCTTCACCTCGTCGAACACTCACGATAGCAGGCTCGAACGGAACTATCTGTCGCGTGTACAAGTACACCTGCAAATTCTCATCGACGATAGCTCCCTCGGTTGAGACTGCAAGGATAGGTGTGCCCACTTGTTTCGCCAACGCTAACCTTCAAACACCATTCCGATGATGCGTAGTCTTCCGTCAAAACACAAAGGACCACAGACGCGTTCGTGATACCTCGAGCAATTTCCTCACGCCACACAGCTCCACCACCGATACCACTAGGGTCCATCAAATCCAACCACGTCGTCACGTTAGCCTCTTCAAGTGACTGCCTCAATTTTCGAGCGAACTCGAGGTGCGAGTGCGTGTAGCTGATCATGACATCGCGTTGACCAGCAGCACGCTTCAATTCAAACAGTAATCGCGTCGAAGCAGTGCAGTCTAGCGGTCGCAGGCCCTCGTTATTCATCCTCATGAGATCACCTCCACTCGCCAAAGCAGCTAACGCAGACGCTTCGTTTTCTTCGCGGACTGCCACATGCAACGCAGTGTCACCCGTTGTCGGTAGCTGGTAGCCAATGTCGCCACCTGCAGTTGTGAGCTCATTGAATAGGTCACGTGAAGCATCAAGCGCCGAGGCAGCACACATGAGCGGAGTCATGAACTCTCCGTCTGCCAAGTTAGGGTCCGCGTCGGCACGAAGTAACACGCGAACCACGTCGAGCTTGTTGAGTTTTGCTGCCCAATGCAATGGCGAGCGACCACGGACATCCTGGAAGTTGGGATCAGCGCCAGCTTTCAGCAACACATCTACAGCTTCTGTAGACCCACTGATGGCAGCCCAGTGCAATGGAGTTCTGCGATTGAGTCCGATGTAGCCCATTTCTCCTAGACAATCTACGTCCGTCTTGCGTGACAAGAACTTTCGTACAGCCAACACGTCATTGCGAGCTGCAGCGAGATGAAATGGTGTGAGAGCGACATCACTTCCCCATTCTTCGAGTTCTTGAGCTACGGCGTAGTTACCGCGAACGTATGCAAGTTGTAAAGGCGTCATGGTGTTCATGAATCCGGGGTCAGGAATAACGAGAGGATCAGCACCGTGTACGAGCAATTCTCGAGTGATTTCAGCATGTTCAGCCAAGAAAAGAGGTGGAACTCGGTTCGATCTGAATGATGCTTGAGCTAACGTATTTGGAGATGCACCGTGGTCAAGCAGCCACTTCACAGTCTCCACTTGTCCGGTCGAGACAGCACAGTGTAGCGGAGTCATCAAAGTTGTCTGGAAGATTGATACTGCCGTATTTTCAAGACTATTGCTTGGACGCTTGACAAAAATTCGAGCAAAGTACCAGAAGAGACTTCCAGTCGAGAAATGAACGCTATTGTACTTATCCAATGCGGTCATGTCAAAGCCGTGCTCTTCGAGCAACGCGAGAGCGCTAATATTCCGTGATAGGCAGCTACATGCACTGGGTTTCTCCGAGTCTTTGCGAAAAACTTCAACTTGATTTTTGGCGAAGCGTACACCTT